>JBBBWG010015668.1:29735-42369 GCA_037176905.1 Azolla pinnata
AGAAGAAGAAGAAGAAGAAGAAGAAGAAGAAGAAGAAGATGATGATGATGAAGGTGAGGAGGAAAAAGAAGAAGACTGGTTGCTAATCATGAATCCTACTCCATTCAATCGGTTTGTATTGATGAGATGCCAATCCATAGAGCTTGAAGAGGAGGAAGAGGATGTGTATGAGGAGGGGATTGCAAAGAAGCTTGCTGTAGAAAGGCGGCATTTTGTGAAATTGAGGTCTCCTGATATTTTGAATCCTGGCCGAAGTCACGGTGATGGTAGTGATGATGAGGATTATGATGATGATGATGATGGACAGGGCGGATTCGTCTCCAGGTTGGCTTCGAGATTTATCACAAATATCCATCAAAATCCGAAATCTAGCAAGAGTTCAGGGCACATTCCAAAATCAGGCTCATATGCTAGAAGAGTTTTGTCACAAACGTCCAGTGGGAGTTCGAAACAATCTCGGGATTTGGTCGATGGTGTGTTGAGTGGGTATCAGAGAAGGTATGTCCAGGCTGAAGATGGAGGTGTGTTGGCCATTGATTGGCCTTCACACTTAGATTTGTTGGGAGATAATGGTTTGGACACGACAGTCCTCCTCATCGCTGGTACAGCTGCAGGCAGCAGGAACAAACATATTCAGTCTTTTGTCAAAAGATCTGTTAGGTGTGGATACTTCCCGATAGTCATGAACCCAAGGGGATGTGGAGGTTCACCATTGATCACACCAAGGTATAGTTCTAGAGCAAGGAATCCATTTGTTTTGATCGACTTGATTGCACTGAGGCTAAATCTTTCAATGGTTCAAATAGTAACTACGCTAGAAATGAAAACGCTACTGTCCCATTCCTACATGAAACCGTAGGTTTGAGCTTTTCTTTTTTTCCTTTTCAACAAAGTAAGAATGCTAACTTTAGGGGGTATTGAGGACTTGGTAGTGAAATGCTTGAGACTGGAGTGGTTCTGCTCAAACCCCTAATACAATCAATGGAGAATCAAGACATGAGTCAAGAGTTGGCATGAACTTGTGGAGTTGAGAGGTGCTTTGGCTAGGCAGCTTTGATGGAAGTGAATTGAGAAAAGACCCATTTTTCCTGTCGGATGCATCGGGAATAATGAACGAATATATGAAAAGAGAAATTATTTGTAGATGATTGTCAGAGCATTGTCATTTACTATTTCAGGAGGACCCTGTATAAGGCATGGAAGAAATAAAGTGTAGCTAACTGCCATGAGAGACCTCATAGCCAGCAGAACACATTCCCTTACAAAAAGGATGGAAATTAAAGGAGCAAATAAAAGTATTCTAATTGAATTGGCCTATACTCATACAGGTTATAAGTTACATATCATCGATGTAGAATATGGACAAACCTTATAAAGAATGGTCAATCTAATGATTGGGAGTTATGATCCTTTCGCATTAACTATCATGGTTGGGTTCAAACCAGATTAGTGCAGACATGATGCCAACTGTCAAAAATTTTATGATGATCGTTTCGGAAATACCACAGACATGACAAATACAATGTTTATGAATATGAGCATGTTGAGAGCATGTTGACATAAGGAGTTTCGTTCTTTTATTTATTGCATGTGTGTCTTTTTGGAAAAAGAAGAATATGTCTTCTGATAAGAATAAAGAATTGCACCTTATATGACCCGTTGATATATGAATTCTTTAATACTATTGTGAAAATGAGGATGTTATGTCAATCATGAGAAAGGTAGTTAAGTTTTGGGCCATTTCTTTTCTGCGTGCAAGCACCATATGGTACAAACATTATATCTGTACGATGGTTTTTAGGGCTTGACGTTTTAAATTTTCCTAAGGTTGTGAAGCCTTCAAGATGGGAATGAAGGTGGATACTTCATGTTATGGCTGTTGCTGTAATTGTTGAGAGAATGAATGAATGCATCTAATCTGTGTATTACAATATGACTCTTTGCTTTGTTATGCCAGAAATAGGTAAAATGTGTAATCCTGTAATTCAATAGATGTTAATTCTAATATTCGTTCATATTAGGATATTTACAGCAGGAGACAGCAGCGATGTACAGATAGTTGTTGATTTTGTATCGAGGTCAAGACCCTGGACCACAATCATGGCAGTAGGATGGGGATATGGTGCAAATATGCTTGCTAAATATCTTGGTGAGGTGGAATTGGCCACACCAGTGACAGCGGCTGTCTGCATTAATAATCCGTTTGATTTAGAAGAATCAACCAGGGCTTCTTCAGATATCAGAGCTATTGATTTGGATAGATATATGACAAATGGATTCATTCAAATTTTGAAGGAAAACCAGGTTCAGCATACCAAGTCAGATCGTTTTTCTTGAGTACTGACACTCATGTTATTTGTTTCCCATATCTTATTCCTATAATATACATAGTTACATTACTCCATAAAACTTGAGATTTAATATGCGAATTTTCTATTATGTCTTCATTGAAATTATTTTCTTACCATTCGAGTTCTGTTCATGCAGATGGTATTTGAAGGAAGAAAAAACCAGTTTGATGCTAGAAAAGGTCTCTCAGCAACAACGGTGCGGGAATTCGACAAAGCTATCTCTATGGTCTCAAATGGTTTTGGTGATATACATGCATTTTACGAGTATTCAAGTAGCTGATCATGGATTGATAATATCGAAGTACCTTTACTATGCATTCAGGCAAGCCAGCATTTCCCTTAATACTCAAATATTATTTATGTGGATGTGAAAGATATTTACCTAGTTGATGGATTTGTAACTTCTTAGGATGATGACACCATCGGAAAATCATTTTCAGTTCCACGGCATGTTTTTGAAAGAAATCCATACACGACATTAATATTGTCCCTTGGGAAAGCATGGAAGCCAAAGCAGACCATATATCAGCAAGAGATGTCCAGAATCCAGCATGATTCTCTCATCATCGAGGTATTGTAATGGTAGGGACACAATTTGTGCGATGTTTTTATTTTGAACATACAATTTAAAGCTTAACATCGCAAATGCAGTGGCTTGCAGCTGTTGAGTTAGCCTTTTTGAAAGGACGTCATCCATTGCTGGAAGGGATTGACGTAACTTATAAACCACCAAAGGAGTTCGGGTTTTTAAGAAAACAGCTGTCCAGTTCTAAGAATCAAGTATTACAAATGCACATCAGAAGGAAACATATTACTGAAGAGAGAAGTCATGGTAATGTAGAAAAGCAACTTTCTGATTGGGACCCTGACCTTAGCGAAGAAAAGAAAATGCAAGAAATTGATCATAAGGATGTCCATGGCATTTCAAAGGATTATCAACAGCTTGCGAGTGATGTTAGAAACACAGAAGAGGATCCTGAAATGGAACGGGGACAACTGAAGCGGGCAGCTGAAAGTGTGATGAATGCCCTTGATATCACAATGCCAGGGTCACTTTCAGAAAAGAAAAAAGAAGAGGTAAGTCAAGGATCAGGTTTAGCTACAGCATTCAGATCGTTCATGTATATTTATGGTGCACAGAAAATTCTGTCAGTGTCGCAAGCTGTTTTTCCTGCATGACTTTAGAACTTGGAAGATCTGTAAATTAAATTAATATACTGGGATGTTCAAAGCATTCTTAATTGCAAATCCACAAATATCTGAATCCATTTTGCAAAGTGCTTAGACCATGAACCATCTATAGAAACAAATATTAGGCTGGTTTGCTAGAATTTGGGAGTATCAATGAAATGTAAATACCATGGGCAGGCAGATTAGACTGCCAGTACTCTATCAGAGAACCAAGATTTTCTCAGTATTCATGGGTTAAATTACTTGAGAATGTTAAAGAGGCCATCGACTTTGATTATACCTGCAGTGTAGAGAACCTCATGGATGGTTTCAACTAAGATAGTGGTAACTTCTGTAGCAACTGACGTTTTATTTCAGTTTTTGACTTGTATGCAGAAGATATGAGGAATTCCCAATATTAACTATTGAAATGGAACTGGGTGGACAGGGAGATTATTGCTTTATGCTTAGATTACACAGTATGAGTATGCAGTCCCTCATTGTAGCCTGGCCATAGAAGAATAAACTGATAAGAACAAATATTCATGTGTCATGTGGCAAAAAGTGCCTCTAAATGTATTTTCTATTGAAATGTGTTAAACAGGTAGTGGGAATGGACAGGTTAAACTTTCTTTGCATCAGTAGGATTAGAGAGAGGGTGATATGTACAAAGTTGGAGGCCTTTGAGGAGAACATCATTTTGCATTTCATGGTTTACTTGATGTAAGGAGTGGATAATGTTTTTCAGAGTAATGATTCATGGAATGTAAAGGATTGAGAAGCTTTCTCTTTCTAGACAAGGCTGACATGAGAAGATTTTTCTACAAATGAGATGGCAACACAATTCAAGTTTCGTAAGAGAACCTAAGAGCATAATCATGTTGTCTAGAGATTGTACGTTAGTGATCTATAAGTGTATAGAGTCTAATCGTGTTGTAATTGCGATGTCAAGTGTGTGTATATGCACACAATCATATGTGTATGCAAATCATACCACGAGAAGTAACATGCAAATGTAGCATACACATGGTATATATGAAGAGTTTACAAGATGAGCAATATAGTTGTATGCATAGCTGTTATACCCTTGGCTCCTCTACAGGTTTCCATTTGGGAAGTTCCATTTATTTCATGTTCCTCTTCCTTGATAAACATAGTTAACTAATCAACCTTCCTCAGGAATAAGGAAGTGCATTACTGATTCTTCTTAACTCCATCGTTTGCACATTATGCTAGGTTTTGGAAGCAGTTGGAAAAGGAGAAACAATAATATCAGCATTACAAGCAGCCTGTCCTGAAAATGTTCGAGAGAAGATGACAGCAGCTGTATTTGCAGCAGTTCAGTCCAGAGGTATCAGTTTGAAGAATGCAGGGTTTGGAAAGAATATTCCCGTGCCAACCATATCAGAAAGTACAGTTAAGGAAATCCAACAGAAGCTTAGTTCTGTGCAAAATAAGCTAACGGCGCCTCTAACTAATAAAATTTCAGAGGAATCCCTGGATATTATGAGTAAAGAGACTGATGATATAGCACATGGGAATAGAAACGGATCTAATGAGCATTCAGAAGTCTCTGTTAAAAGGTCCCAGTCTCTAGGATCTCAGGAAGATATTCATGACATCAAGGATTTTACAGCTACTGGAAAAACCACCTTTCAAAATTGGGATGGATCCAATAATCCAGAGCATTTCTCACAGTCCTCCACTGATTTAGAACAAGCTCAATTTGTGAATCCTTCAGATGTTCAGGAAAATGGTAATGGGGCATTGAATGGGGCATTGAGTGCCCAAAATGAGTCTGGCCATAGTCAAGGAGAAGCTCAATATGAGGTTCCTCTAAGTAACTCCTCAGATGTTCAAGTAAATGATCACGAAATTTATCGAGGAGGTGGAACAAAGCAAATATCGCAAGAGGGCACCATGGAAATCAATGAAATCAAAGAAACTGAAATTGAATCCGAGGGGAAGAGGCAGTTATTATCCAAGGTTGACTCAGAAGTCAATAATAGAAAACCGCCTGTACAAACTTCAGCAGAAAATTCACTTCCAGTTGCAGCACAAAAGTCCATTTCAACATCTATAGATGCAAGGCAGGCATGGCTGGCATTCACAGAGGTGGATGACTCCACCCAAATGGCTGTAACAAATGTTTTTGAAGTCATTGGAAATGTTATAGATCAACTGGAGAAAGAACAAGAAAAGAACGAGCAGAATCAGGATGACAATGAGGAAGCAGAGAAGAGAGAAAGGCAGAATCAGGATGAGAATCATTTATCAGTGAGTGAAGAATCAGAGAATCTGCCCCAAGTAGCATCCAATGGAGAAGGAGACAAAGAACAAAACTCAAAGAATGAATATCAGAAGCAAAACATCCAAGTTCCAACTTTGTGCAACTCACAAGAGCTAATGCGTGCCACCGATGACATTGCTTGCAATGAGAATCTACATAATGATGGTTTTCCTCTGAGTTTAAATAAATATTATGGAACTCTACCGGCTAGAAAATTGACTCAAAGAGAATTTATTATTACTGGTAAACAAATTGGCATTCCAGATGATGTTGCACTGGAATATTTTGAAGATGAAAAAATATGGAAACTCATTAGCAATAGTGCTGATTCTAGAGAGGATGATGAGATTAATGATAGCACAGCTAGGAAAAGAAGGATGGAGAGTGAGCGTTACAATAAATTGAAGCCTGACATAAGTAACATTAACAATAACATATTAGCTGAAGTGATTGAACCAGCTTATATAATAATGGATGATGAGAAACATCTTTTTGGAAACAGAAGTTGTGCCCATAAATCTCAATATGATGATGAGAATGCAGATTCTGAGGAGTATATTGAAGAACAGAGAGATGAAAATAACACTATGAAGGATACTGCCTTAAAAGAGAAAATTAAAGGCGCTATTGTTGATGCTGTACACCGTGACTTATTGAGAAGGTTTGGAGACTCAGAATTGAAGATATTCGGAGATAGATTGTGTGAAGATATAGAAATGATGGGCTTGGCTGTGGCTGAAGCAACAAACCCCAATGTCCAGAGTGAGGAAAGCTCTGAAAACCGCGTCTCTCAATCAGAAGACACTGGAAAAGAACCAAAGATGCATGTTAACAGAGCTATGAGTGCAATAAATAATGTTTATGGCGATTGTGTCATCTTACCTAGACTTGTGCCAGTTGGTGTGCTGTTTGGACTTGTTTTAACAGCTTTGAACCCTCTGGGTATATTAAGTACTGATGATGTAAAAGAAGATGAGCATACTAATGATGAGCAGATCACTATTGAGAAGACTAAAGCTGAAGGGACGTTAAGTAGTGCTAGCAGAATTAACAATGTGCAAAGTAACAAAACGGCTTGTCAGGATGTACAAGAAAACCGATGTATTGTTCAGGATCAAATCATACCCAATGAACAAAGCTTGAATACTAGCTCCCAGGTGATGAACCTAACAGCATCGGCAATCGATGCCACAGCCACTTATGCAACTGAAAGAATAGGCAATGAAAGCTCTAAAGAGTTTGAGAGTGAGGATTTCATGAGTATTCCTAGCATGAATTCGACTCATACACTGGAAACTCAGACTAAGAACGAGGATTCAAAACTGGAATCCGATGGGGGTAAAACAAGTATTGTGAGTGCTTTAGCAGAGAAGGCGATGTTTGTGGCTTCTCCAGTTGTTCCTGTGAAGGAAGATGGTGAACTAGATCATGACAGGTACTATATCCAAAACATAGCTTTTTTCTTTTTCATTTTTCCAACTGCTAACATTCTCTCTCCCCAGACTAGTCGAAGTCTTAGCAGCGTTGGTTCAGAAAGGGGGGATGTGGCGTTACATTGGAAAGATGGCACTCCTCTGGGGTGGTCTAAGGGGAGCAATCAATTTGACAGACAAACTTCTTGGTTTCCTTCATATGTCAGATAGACCTCTGCATCACAGGTAGAAACGAGTCCTTGTTAATGGGCAGTTTTACATTTGCTAATAGTGTTGTAGTCCTTGTAAATGGGCAATTTATCTATCTGATGTTCTTAAGTTCTGTAAAGTGGATATTAGAGCACCCGAAACAGCATGAAATGAAGAAGCTAGCAGATTGTAGTGTGCCCATATTAATAGTGCAGACGTGTATTGGACTCTTTAATAAAAGAATACCTCATCTAAGATTATGATGTAGCTTTTGACTGGATGGCCGTGGAGATACTATGAGAACACAATGCCAGTGATCTGCAAGAGCTTTATATGGGTTTTAGTGTAGGATATAGATACTTAGAAAGGCTCAACTAATTTTTGCTTTATAGCTTTTATATATCTTGCTGTTAGCATGTCCTCAAAGGGTTCGTTAGTTTCATTCGTTACACTGAGCTTCTGTAGAAACTGAAGTGATTACCTTTTAATTATTTGTGTTCATTTCTATTATAGTGAGCATGTGATCTCAATGCTGACCCTTGTAAAGTTAAGGGTACCAAAGGGAGAGTTGTTAGAATAGTAAATGATTATAGGTAGTAAGGTTTCTTTTATGCGAGTGCTTTGTCTGGTGTATTCTTACAGACCTCTATGAGTAATTAATGACAAGAGCTAAGGCTAGGTTATGCCGGGAACATTTAGCACAGGACACATGGGCACTATTTTCCAGAATTACAAGCATTCTCTTTGTTTAATTTATTTTTTTGTCATCTATGTTGGATTACATTTGTTTTGATAAAATAATTAATCATGATTTCAGGCTTCCTGGTTTTGTGGTTATGGCATTGCTCTTATGGTCACCAGTTTTCGTGCCCTTATTACCAACGCTTCTGCAACAATGGGCAAACCAATCATATAATGGTATTGCCAGTATGGCTGCTTTAGTGGGTTTATATGGTGCAGTTGTAATTCTTGTGGCAATATGGGGGAGGAAAATCCGTGGTTACAATGATCCTCTTGTTGAATACGGCATCAAACTTCAGCCAACTCTGAGACAAGTTTGTCATCTTTCAAAACTTCGATATTGTTTCAACGTGCTTTATAATAGTACTGACAGTAAAATTCTACTAATGTCACCATTTATATCTTCTTACTTACCTCTTCTTTTTTCTTGTGCAGCTGCAAGCTCTGGCTAGTGGTTTTGTCTTTGGATTATCGCCAATTCTTTCCATACACTTTCTCAGTGTATTTTGTGGATTTACACATTTCAACTGGGACCCTACCATATGTATAAGTGGCTCTCAGTCATGGCTATCTAACGTAGCATCCAGTTTGAGGATGCTAAAGGTGGTTTTGCAATGTCTTGGGACAAGTTTGGCAATTTCTTTTTTGAAGGAGCTGATTTTCAGATCCTGGCTTCAAGATGAGATTTCAGTTGACCTTGGATTCCATAAAGCCGCAGTCTTGTCAGGACTTGCATTTGCAGTGTGTCATTGGTATGTATACAATTACCTAGACTAACTTTCATATTTTGAAATTGGCCCCTTTATATTCTACCAGAACCCTGTCAAGATAATGATTTAATCCCACCATACAAGATTAATTTGTTGTCATATTAACAAGATTAGAAAATAGGAAGCCCACTGTTTTACGGAAAGCGGGGTTAAGATTTCATGGAATCCATGAAGATCACTCGAGGGAAAACCGTGATTTGGGAGCGGTTTATCGTTGAACTCATGAAATTTACCGGATCCAGATTGATACTGAAATGTATCTGTCAAATCTTTGTGGGGAATTACTTCCAAAGAGCATAGTAATTTCATTTTTATGAAGCCGTAGTAGGCCATGTTAGTGAAATAACGTTCTGAAAACTGACATTGCGATTTTTATTTTGTTTTATTTTGTTCTTTTTATCTCAGGTCAATTCCAGCTATACCAAGTCTATGGTTGTTATCATTAGTTCTCAGTGGGGTAAAGGTGAAGTGCAACGGAAATCTGGTTCTCGTGATTGGCATACACGCAGGTTTGATAGCAGGAAATCAATTTATGAACCAAGCTGGGAAGCTGAAATATGCTGTAGATGCTCCGACATGGATTCTTGGAGCTCGACTAGGCGATCCGTTAACTGGTTTGGTCGGTGTCATTGTGCTATGCATATTAGCACTGTCTCTGTATCCATGGGATCATCGATTGCAGAGAACAAACGGTGGCAGCACGAGTATATGAAAAATGCAGCAAGCAAAACATGCAGAGAAGGGTTCTTTGGGAAATCAATGTTTCAAGTTTGCTGTTCATGATTTTTACTGAAAATTTGTGGAGCCCATTTGCAACCAAATTTCAACCAAATTATAGCTGTGCCTATGCAGTAACATCCAGAGAAGGGTTCATTGGGAAATCAATGTTTCAAGTCTGCTGTTCATGATTTTCACTGAAAATTTGTGGAGCCCATTTGCAACCAAATTTCAACCCAAAGTATATCTGTGCCTATGCAGTAAGTAACATCCAGAGAAGGGTTCATTGGGAAATCAATGGTCAAGTCTGCTGTTCATGATTTTCACTGAAAATTTGTGGAGCCCATTTGCAACCAAATTTCAACCCAAAGTATATCTGTGCCTATGCAGTAAGTAACATCCAGAGAAGGGTTCATTGGGAAATCAATGGTCAAGTCTGCTGTTCATGATTTTTACTGAAAATTTGTGGAGCCCATTTGCAACCAAATTTCAACCCAAAGTATATCTGTGCCTATGCAGCAAGTAACATCCAGAGAAGGGTTCATTGGGAAATCAATGGTCAAGTCTGCTGTTCATGATTTTTACTGAAAATTTGTGGAGCCCATTTGCAACCAAATTTCAACCCAAAAGTATATCTGTGCCTATGCAAAGAACAGCACCGGAAACGGAAGAAGCATCGTTTTTTGGAATCGAATTGCTACGGTTGCTCGATGGAGGCTCCACAACATTCATAATATGTTTCACGGGTACACAAGTGTACATATGTACATAGATATATATAGAGATATATATATATACTGTCCATTTATATGTATATTTTTATCCATGTGCCTACCGATATCAACCAAAAGATGTACTTTGCTCTCGATTTTGCGAGGAATCATCGGTATGTAAATTCTTCTAGGTCAAAAGTCAATGCAAAATTACAGCTTTGGCATACAAGATGAGAGGAGGTGTGTGATTCGAGTGTATGGATTGTCAAATTAGAACTCGAGCAATTGATGTAATCGCAGGAAAGTAGTTGAATAACCCTAAACCCTAAACCCTAAACCCTAAACCAGTCGATGTGTACACAGATCTCAACAAGTAATGGTCTACAGCTCGAACACTATGTGGGGAAAAATGAGAACCAACATAATGTCAAGCTGCCACACTCCGAATCATGCTTAGATTCGTAGCAATAGAGGACCCAGAGCTTGAACAGATCACTCAGAAGACCCAAAGCTTGAACAGATTGTTGCAAAGATTGTAATATGAGATGCTAATAATCACAAAAGCAGTGTCCGAGGAGCTGAAGGGAAAGCTTTTACAGAGAGAGCTTCTGACAAAGGATCTCGGTGAAGCCGTTGCAGCAACAGACGCTTGGTACGATGATTAGATTCGCAATCGATTGAAGAAAATTCAACAGCTCTTTCGAATCGATTGTACACGGAGAACGTTATACAACATCGACATTAAAAAAAAAAAGTCTGAAAATTGGATCAACTCTTCTACTGCATAAATCCACCTGGCAAGACGGGCTTAGATGAACAAAATGCATTAATAAAAGGAAGCCAATTATCATGAGCATCTCACAAATAAAGGCTCCCACTTCACACTTCATATAAATGAGAGAGAGTTTTATGTCTTCCATTTCGTTTCCTACCTGTTTTTTTGGTCGCTTTTAGATAGAGTGTAGATATTGAATGGATCAATATTATGTGAAACATTACGACAGATCGTTGTTAGCAGAGTCGATTCTTTCTCAGGTTTACGATCTGAAGATGTCTTGATGTGGCTTCATCGCCTTCAGGTAGGAACGAATGGTTTTGGATGAGTGAGAAACTGCAGTTGCGAGTGGATTTCGAGCTTCTCAGGGCTTTCACACCACAGACAGAAGGAAGTAACTGCAAATACTTATCTATCTGTTCATCTTTGAACAAAATGGGGGAAGTCTGGAAACGAGAAAAGCCGAGGTTTTTATGTATCTTCTCATCTTTGAACAAAATGGGGGAAGTCTGGAATCGAGAAAAGCCGAGGTTTTTATCTATCTGTTGTTCATCTTTGAACAAAATGGGAGAAGTCTGGAATCGAGAGGCTTTCATACCACAAACAGAAGGAAGTAACTGCAAATACTTATCTATCTGCTCATCTTTGAACAAAATGGGGGAAGTCTGGAATCGAGAAAAGCCGAGGTTTTTATGTATCTTCTCATCTTTGAACAAAATGGGGGAAGTTTGGAATCGAGAAAAGCCGAGGTTTTTATGTATCTTCTCATCTTTGAACAAAATGGGGGAAGTCTGGAATCGAGAAAAGCCGAGGTTTTTATCTATATCTGTTCATCTTTGAACAAAATGGTAGAAGCCTAGAATCGAGAGGCTTTCAGTGATTGAACCCGACGTGAATCGAACACGCAACCTTCTGATCTGGAGTCAGACGCGCTACCATTGCGCCACGGATCCAACTGGCGAAAGGCTCTTCCGTCGGAATCGGGAACCTGGCCCTGAGACTCTCTCTCTCTCGATCGATCGCATCTGCTGCTGCTGCTGCTCCTCGTTCGCCAGCAGCATGCTTTTCCACACCTGGGATCTCTTTCTTCGTCTTTTCCAACCGGGGAAGTTTGAGATGCAGTATGCAGATGCGAGCATGGAATCGCAACAGAGCCGATCTGCTCTCGCGCACAGCAGTTCCCGATTCGCCAAATCATCGCGCACATGCAGGCAAGCTGGGACCTCGCCCCATGGCTTGCTTGGGTTCCGAAGCTGCTGATGATGCGAGCCAACTGCTGACTTTCGGGCTCCGTATCGATGGTATTGCTCGATCGTGTCACGATCGCACTCGATCCGAAGGTGGGCTCATCAAACGGAGCCCCTCTAAATACTAAACCCTAAAGCCCCTAACCATAAACCCTAACCCTAACCCTAACCCTAACCCTAATCCCTCTACCCTAATCATAAGCCCTAGAACCCTAACCCTAATCATAAGCCCTAGAAC
>JBBBWG010015668.1:53320-66136 GCA_037176905.1 Azolla pinnata
CTTAGTGATATGGTTTATTGGCTCAAGTGAAGTGGGTTGGCTTAGCGGCTTAGGAGTGAGATTCTTGGCTAAGATTTTCAGACTGGATTTTGTCATTTTATGGGCTGTTCCCATTTTAACTTGGCAAGCATCTGTCTTCAAATACTAACTAAGCCTCTCATGTTTTTCATTAATTTTGTTGTAATTAGGAATTGAAATTGTTGGTAACCAAAGACACCATTTCTATCAGTAATTTGGCAAGCCGGTTGACAGAATCAATTAGAACTAATCATCACCCTTACTAATTATTAAGAGCTGGTAGCCAGTAATACCATTCCTAATTAAAAAAGTTGTAATTAGCAAGTTGGCAAGTGTGTCACAGAGTTAGAGAGGATTCATTAATAAACGCTCCTAATATGGCAAGTATGCAAACAGAATTACAGACCATTGATTAACTACCTTCCTAATTAAGAGTTGTCAGTAATATGGCAATTATGCAGACTATTGACTAATTACCTTCCTATAAGAGTTGTAATCAGTAATATGGCAATTATGCAACAGAATTAGGGCCTATTGATTAACAAGCTTCCTAATTAAGAGTTGTAGAGCAGAGAGTTGCAATAACACGACATCTACCTGCTTACAGAAGAATTTTGTTGCTAAATTGCTCATCCAGCTTTGATTCTGTGCTTTTTAAATCCTAATCTGTTCCCTGTTTCAATGAGTAACATTTAGCAACCATAAGGACCATGTTACAGCTATTCAATTACAATACCACCTGGACATTTAGAGCACTAAATGCTACTCTCAATGGCCAACATAACTTACACTTTGCGTATTCACTCAGTAAATAACGTAAAAAAGATGCAAGAATACATCAACTGTCCCCTCATTATCAACAGGAAGCTTTGGTATAGCAACAGGAAAGCACTCCCAAACTCTCCAGCATGTTCTCTGACCTGGCTCTTGACTTTCACTATCATTACATAGATAGCTACGTGAAGGAGCTGTCGGTGTTATTTCTCAGTACAAAAGGAAGTTTTAGCCAAAGCATACAACTCGACATATCTAACATATGCATCATTCCACAGCTACCAGAGTAGGCTATACTCAGTATAGACAGTTCAAGCATTCTAAGGATCACTCCTATTTGCCTGTATGCCAATGTGCCCAAGAATATATTTTAAGCAGGGATCAAGTAGGAATCAAAATGTTTATGTACATATATAGCATGACTAACAATAGATAGCAGCTGAATGCAAATGATCTTATAATCATTTATGCGGATCATTAGACAACGATCCAACAACTCAGCCATGAAGAACTTTGTGGGGATCTAGTTGCCCGCTACAATAGCTTGATGAAACTGCTGTGATTTCTTGCCGTCCCTTCCACTCTTCTCCTGGCTTTAAGCAAATAGGTTTCTCCGTAACTGCTGCCTCGACACACACCATTCTTTTGTAATCCTCATCGCCAAGGTCGGGTATGGTTTTAGACTTTCTATCCCAGGGATTCCAAACAACTGCAAGAGCACTTAGTTGAGTGGGTTTCTATTCTGTTACTTCTCTGGATTTTGAAACTTTTTAAGCCCATTTTAAAAGCAGGGATTATGACAAAACATTTTAGCCCACTCTTTACCAATTGTAAACGCTTAAAATTTCATAACCGATTATACCTGCATCTGGGAAACCCTCTTTTCTCAGCACTAGTGTCCGCTTTTTCTCATGATCAATAACGGCAATTTTTGTTGGTGTACTCAGATATGCTCGGTCCATCTGAAAAAGGCAAGAAATTGAAAACAAAGATATGGAGAAATCTCATACAAAAGAAGATAGCTAAAAGTAGCATGAACCTCTCCATCAAAAGTTATTGCATCTCCTTGTTCTGTAAACCTCTCTCTATTGTGTAGGTTGTCAAGATAATCAAGTGTTTCAAGTCCTTCAACTCGAACCTCACTAAACAATCAAAGCCAGCATCAGAGAAAGGAAAAGGAATGTATCTATTAAAGATAAAATGTGAAGGAGTAGAGAACACTACTGAGTAATAATATTGGATAGGTTCAAGTTTTCTGACCTTCCACAATCAGAAAGGAAGACAAGTTGGAAACAGGAAAACATAAGATATATGGCATTCAAGCAAGGTCCTCCTCAATGCGATAGGTCATCTTTGTAATCAAAACTCAACCTACTATTCTGGCATATCATTATCCTACTCATCATCCACTAATCTAGGGTCTAGGGTGAAAATAACTATTCCTATCCCATGTGAAAAGGATCCAGAGTCCTCAAGGTTATGATACCTAACAGTATTTCCTTGGATCTAAAAATAATTTAGCTCTGTAACAACAACAAATGCATGAGAACTACATTAAATTGAAGAAAATGGACGACCTGTGCAATACATTCATAATTTCACTGCAAGTTCAAGGTTCAACCTGATATCTGAAACTGAGAAGTACGTGTGCAGTGCGAAATAAAATGAGAAAGGTTTGACATCAACATTTCGAACTCTTCCGGTGAGTGTGAGGGTAGCTGATCCCAAAGCGATTCGAAGCCTCAACTCAAAGCTGGGCAACAATGAGCAACCAGTTTTAATTAGAAGTAAGACAAACCAATTGATCATGATGAAACATGAACAATAGTTACCAATGAGGCCATGATTTAAGCTCCTCATCCAAAGGCTTCAATATAAGATCAGCAAATGTCTTGATTCCATTAATGGGTGGTGGAGGAGGATCAGGATCAATACTCCAAAGACGACACCTTACTAAACCATGCTGCTCTAATGCACTTGAACTGATGATCTGTTCATATTTCAAAAGCATATACTCTGAACTTTACAAAAACAGAATAGTTTTGTTTGATTGATTGATTTGATCCCACAATCTAACCTGTGGAAAGCATACTGAAATTCCTCCCCTTATTGTTTTTGGGGATTTCAAACTTGACTGAAAATCCAAGCAAAATCTTAAGGACTGCGTGTTAAAATTATCTTATTTTGCTTTCCAGAAGGATGATTATCAGTGTTTACCTTACTGCTTAGAAAAAGAAGCTCTTCTCCATGGTTATTCTTCCAAGATGTTACCTGGCCGCCATATAAAGATACCTGCACGCCTTTAATGCAAACTAGTGAGAAGTTAGAGTTAAAGTTACATCTTTAATTGACTTCAACAGAATCTGATAAGCTTTGTGAAGAAGAAATGATGACTTATTGATGCGATTGTACATGCACTGACTATAGGAAAGCATTATGAGTGTATATGCAGAATGTTGCATGGCTTTTTTCCATTGACGAAACAATCCTATAGTCTTAACAGATTAGCCATTACTCCAAATCCTCTCTGGATTCTTCTGATTTTTCCTAGTTTTCATCACCTCAAAACTTTTAATACTATTTTGCCTCAATTTAGCTGTTAATGCATCCGAGATTTGATCTCATTTCTTTGTATTTTGATTGATTAATATACTCCATCTCTGAAATCTAACACAACCATTTGTAAACTTCTTTTACCAAATCCGTAGGTCATAAGGAGAAAACATTCTTCATCTTTATAATCCGTACTTTATTTTCTTATTCAATATCTTGACCCCTTACTTGAGATTCTTTCTCATCCTAACAGACAACAGATCCGAATTATCATACCATGACTTAGACTGCCTCAAAACAAAGAATGCAATTTGTGATTTCTGTTTTAATTTCAACAAGAAGTGGGGTGATATAGAGAGACACCAAAGTTCGATTATAATCATGGGGTTATATGCTGTTGACTTGTGTCATGTGTACACGGCATATTTACAGAGCACAATAATTGAATAACTTTGTAAGGTAGCACATTCGTTGAATAAAATTGTCTTTTCATCCCACTTCCCAATTTAGTGGAAAATTGTACACTGATACACTACACTGCGTCATCACAAACGGGAGGTTGTGAATAAAATCCAAAATACTAAGGTGCATCAGTAGACAATTCATCTTCTTGATGGAAAGTAGTATCATCTGAGGAATGTGACTGAGAGCTAGCTTTAAACATGTTTCTTTACATGAAACTAGACTCCTGTGAGCTTCATGTGCAGGAATAGATCCATCTATGGTTTTATCTCTCCTTTATAAACCACAAGTGTACAAGCTAGATAATTTCCGTTTTCTAACCCATATATATGAAATTGGTTGTTTCTCTACATGCAGCTAGATCTCCATGAGCTGTAGCACACAAATTTCATATTGAAACGATCCATATTCTACATCCTTATTTATTGTCATCTTCCTTTTTCCCGAATAGTAGCATCTAGAGGTGATAGAAATCCAATAGTATCTGATGAAGATGCATCTCAGCTCATGATAGAAATCCAATAGTACTAAGTGTGATGCATGCAGAGACTTTGACAAAATGTGACGAATCTCTATACAAGATTAGACCTTTCACAAACTATGACGAGCAGAGAAACTTGATGTTTCTCTAGATATAATTATATTTTTCATGCAGTCTGATATATGGTTAAACTAGATGCTTCTTTACGTAAGTCCACATTTTCCATGATATGTGACACATGCATAAACTTGGTGTTTCTCTACATAAAACAAGATAATTTATGAAATGAAACATACCTAAGCCAGTTCACAAAGAAATCTTCAATGAACTCCACATCCCAACAAAGTATCACTCTTCTTTCTAGTCAAGTCATAGAATTTGTGGGTGGTAATACTATAAGTTCTATCCAGAAAATTTTGTATTATGTTGGTTAGGAACTGAATCTTCAGGTGTGTAGAAAAAGTTTTCCTTTTTAGCTTTGGGTAGGCCTCCAAAGATAAGAAGATCTTTGTTTATGTCATTTCTAGATCCATATATGCGTATATGTTTCTCTAGAATTTCCTGAAATGTATATCCATAAAACAGTGGTAAATATTATTCTAAATCCCTCAAGATGTTCTCAGTTTCCAAGTATTCAGAAACATCGCAAAAACTAAATGCGTTTATTTTCCATCAAAGAGATCAGAAAAACTTATGTAATCATCCGGCAAGAAGAATCCATATTTGACCTGCTTACTTTTTAGCTTTTTATCTGAAATATGTTATCTAAACTCTAAGGCCTTTCTTCAAATATGCTCAAATAGATATACGCAGCAAAAGAAAAACTTTCGGAAAAGAATGGATGGCACTTACCACTGCAGAAGATCCATGAGGCTCTCTCAAAATCAGAGTATCCAATCCAGAGGCGTCTTTTACACGATCAATAGGCATTCTGCTAAACCTATCAACATCAAGAAGACAATCGACAACGAAAGAACAGCAAGAAAAAGGAAAGAGGAAAAGAAGAGTGCGCAAAGAGAAAAAAGAAAAGCTGAAAAGCAAAGAGTTGACAGAAAGAGAGGAGTAGGAGGAGGAGAAGAAGAAGAAGAAGAAGAAGAAAAAGAAGAAAAAGAAGATCAAACAAAAGAAACTCGGGGAAAGAAGAGCAAACGACAGGAAGGAGGAGAAGGACGAGGAAGAGGAAGAAGGTTACATGCGCCCGAGAGAATGTTTTCAGAATGAAAGATGATCCGTGAAAGCAGAGAAAAAACAAGAAGCCGGATGCGGCACATAATCAAAGCCAAAGAAGAGCTGGACAGGAAGCTTACCGATGAGCTGGGAATGAACAAGGAGGCGAATTCCATATAAGCCGTTGGGGAGAGCAGGTAGCAGACAGGGAGCCTGCGAAACCCTAATTCTGTGGAGCTCCTTCCACCATAGCCACAGCATGTGTGAGTGAGAGAGCTTTTAAAAAAACAAATGCAAAGAAAGAAGAAGACTGAAAAACACACACAAAAAGAAAACAAAACAAAACAAAAGAAAAACAAGAAGGATTAATCGATTAATCATCTGTTGATTAGCTGCTTAATCACATGAAATTAGTGTCCGATTTGCCAATGGCTTCAAAAGCTCACAAAAAGAAGAAGGATTAATCAATTAATCATCTGTTGATTAGCTTCTTAATCACATGAGATTAGTGTCCGATTCGCCAATGGCTTCAAAAGCTCATAGAAAAAAAAGAAGGATTGATCGATTTGCCAATGGCTTCAAAGCTCACGAGAAAGAAGGATTAATCGATTAATCATCTGTTGATTAGTTGCTTAATCACATGAGATTAGTTTCTGATTTGCTAATGGCTCCAAAAGCTCACAAAAAAAGTTGATTAATCATCTATTGACTAGCTACTTAATCACATGAGATTAGTGTCTGATTTGCCCGTTTCTTTTCTCTCTCTCTCTCTCTCTCTCTCTCTCTCTCTCTCTCCTTCCTTTGCTTTTTCACAGGAGATTAATTAATAATCGTAACAACTATCTCCTCCGCTTCTTAAACAGGGACCGCTGGCTTGATCAGTTTCGCCACCGATCATTTATGCTTAAGGGGCTCTGTGTGTCTCTCTTTTTCTTATATGAAGCTATCAGCATTAAAATCTTGTGGCAAGCTGGCTCAGATTCGAGTTTTGACATTCGTATACAGCTGTATAACTTACAACTTACAAGCATGTTCAGGTGAATTTCCTAGTCGAAAACGGTTTGCAATTTCAATCAGATTCGAGTTTGCGCAAACGTATACGCAAATGTAGAACTTACAAGCACAGGTTCAGGTGAAAATTTCCTAGCCAAAACCTGTTTGCACTTTCAGTCAGATTCAAGTTTTTCGCACACATACACCAAATATATAACTTACAAGCACATGGTCAGGTGAATTTCCTAGTCGAAAACTGGTTTGCAATTTCAACGGTTTCTGCCCCGAGTTTCAATCAGAATGCTCTCATTGCAACAGCCTTCTCAATATCGGATTTGAGTTTTTCGCATACATGCACAAATGTAGAACTTACAGGGTGAATTTCCTAGTCGAAAACTGTTTACAATTTCAACTATTTCTGCGCTGAATTTCAATCAGAATGCTCACTACAACAGTTTTCTCAATAATATCCATCATCCTCACGATGAAAACCTCCATCAATTTTGGTTATTCAGGGCATCCATCCAATCTGCTCATTCTAATCCTCATGGTTTCATGTGCATCACCCCCTAAAGCTTTGCTAGTGATTCAGATTAGGAGGTGAACTGACAAGATTTCAGAGTTTTCATAACATAAGCCAAACAAGTGATTCCCTGTCTTTACCATATAAATAAAGCTCAGATTTGTGCACAACCCATATATATAGTGCACACTACCAGAATGTAAATAATCATAGTACAAGAGCATACATGCTTTAAATGTTTCATTGCTGTCCTGTACATGGGCAAAGCAATCAATTACTACAATGATATGAGCAGAAAACAAGACTATTACTCGATGCTTTCTCGGATACCGGCAGACTGTAAAGAAAGAGTTCCATTGCAATTTGCTTCCAAATCAATCCCATACATCATACAAAAAAGGTGAATACAAATTTGTGGGGCATTGTCTGAAAATCTCCAAAAACCATAGATAACGAGGAGGTCAAGCTTCAATTCGATGTAATCCAAAGAGGATTACAAGGATTTGATTCACTGGCTCAGTTACATGAAACAAATTCATGCTGTTTGTGAGGCCCTAAAAAAAACCTTGCAGAAAATGTGTTTTCTTTCTCTGCATACATACTGCGATTAAGTGAGTAAGCTAGCTAGCTAGCTCAGAAAATGAAAAAAGAAGCTACACTCGAGAAGCTGAAACCCATTGTGAAAAAAGCCACATGTTCTGAAGTCCCCTCATCTTTCTATGACCCAAAAAAACAATGCTGGAATCAGGAGGTGAGGATCATCATCCAATTGTCCCATTTTCATTCACTATCACAATCTAGATCCAAGTCTTTCCAAACTTTTGGTTTCTTTTCGTTTTCTTAATTGCTCTTCGTATCCATATATACCCTGGAGCTTTGCCTCGTGTTTGTATGTATATGCATGCTTGCTCTTTCTCTCTTCTTCAACCAGTCAGTTAGTGATCACATGCTTCTCAGACATGTGAACATTTTCACACTATGTAGAACTCTATATGTGTGTGTGTATGCAAAGAAGAATTTGATGAGAATCCATGGGTTCATTCCAAGGACTGCAAAAAGCTCTTCTTAGGTTGCATACACTTTCATGCCCATACCAGAATGCTCGATCTTCTTTCGCTTCGAGGGCGGCGGGGAAGAGACTTGGATGCTCGGATCGGATGCAATCGACTTGAAGGCACTTTCACTGTCACTACTGAAAGAGGCATCAAGGACTGCAATGGGGCTTCGCGGAGGAACCAATGTCTCACTGCCCTTGATTGTGCCCATCGGCTCAAGGAATAGGTCCATCATTAGCACAAAGCATCGGTCCGACAGATCCTGCCATGCCATTTTATGCCATCACTATGTGTAGAACAAACATGCCCCAACGGCTTAACAAGCATCTAGAAACATATCTAAGCAACAATCAAGGCCTTGGGTCTCGTTCACAGTTCAGTTTGAGCCAAATCAAACTGAAAACTTCAGCTTTATTCAGTTCCGGTTTCACGAGGGTTTGTTTTATATGGTTGTAAATCACTAAGTGGTTGAAGTGGCCCAAATGTCTTTGTTTGGTTCACATTAAGTTCCAAAATTGTTTAGTTTAAAACAAGTTTGTTCCCGCCTCCCTGAACTGAAATACTGCAACTACGGTTTCAGGGCTGAAGGGGAATTGAAACTAAAGGTTCAATCAAGCCCAGGGGCTTTCCTTCAAACTATTGCACATAGATGCCTATGCCAATGCTGGATCCAGCTCATACTATCATGCTTTTGCCAGAATTAACCAACCATCATTCCATAGATAATGTCTCTGATGTGACTCCCATGCATGTAAAAATTCTACGCTGTGTCTCACGTGCAAAGAGCCGTTTTGCTGCTCTATGTGCATGTATGTGTGTGTGTTGCTTGATTGATGCAATGTTTTCGAACCTCAGCCTGTAGCGAACAATAAAGAGAAGAAAGACAAGGATTGAAAAGAACTCTTACATGCAGGCACTGGGGGGATATCGAGAACAGGATCTCCTTGAACTCAGCAAACTGTGATGAGCACATCTCTTGGGCAGCGCATAGGACAGCAGCAATAGCTATGGAAGATGGGCGGTAGACAAGAAATCTGATATCTGCACAAGGTAATGGTCCAAATACTGTCAATTTTATAGGTGGAACATCAACATGGTCCGAAAGTCGGTTACCTTTTATACATGACATCAACATGGTCCAACAGTTGTTAGATTTGTACATATAGCATAACATGGTGTGATTGACATTGGACAATATGTATAGCATCAATATGGATCAAATGCTGTTAGGATACGAATAGCATCGATATAATTCAAATGCTGTTAGCCTATGTATAGCATCAATACGGTTCAAACGCTCAATATGGTTCAAATACTGTTAGCATATGTGACACCAACATGGTCCAGAAATTGTCATATTAACTTTCTGATCGTTGGATTTTGCACACCAGCATTCAAGGGCACAATGCACGCCATGCATCGAAAGGGAATCGGGTTAATATGCTAAATCAAAACTATAAAAGAACTACTATGTATAGCCTCAACATGGTTCAAATGTTGTTAGTTCTATTTAACATTGACAATGTCCAACCATCGTATGCCACATGCTGCTAAAGATACACATGCATCTCATTCAGTTATGTGCAACCACACAGTGTATATTATCAGTATGTGCAAGCAGATAAGGATCACCTTGCACTGCACAAAGGATAAGCTCATTGATCCGGGCACATAGGAGGCATCGAGTAGCGCTTGCTACATCTAGCTTGTGAACAAGGTAATTGATGTATGAGAAAGGGGTGATCGATCCCAAACGCCATCCGAGAGTGCTAAGTACAAGCAATTCCATTCTTTGAATCGTCTTCGGCTCGAATATGCAAAGGGGTCCAACCACCTATAATATAAGAGGGGGATGAAGTTCGAATGTCGTTGCTCAAAGGAAAACTTGCAGCAAAATCTAGTACATATATACACCAAATGCTGAAAGGAAATCTGCGGTGAACAATCTAGCTTGTATAGTTCGATTGCAAGATGGGAACTTTGTTTGAGCGATCTCAGACTCTAAGAGAGTGCATGCGATCCGATTACCTGAAGGTCGAGTAGAAGCGGAACCTCCGTTTCTTCCATCTTGGCCGCCAAGGAGAGGCACGCAACGGATAGAAGCTGCATCATCCAAGCTTTTCCATTCTAGCAGATACAATACGATTCTCATATGAGATAAGATAACATGCACAACACCAATAGATCCTCTACAGAAAGCGAGAAAAAGAAATGGGATAGAAGCAGCCCCAGATCTGAAAGGTGTAGTAGAAAAGCATACCAGAAGCTGATGGAGGGAAAGGAATCGATCGAGGTAATTGACTGATAAGGCAGCTGTGAGTGGCCCAAAGTTGTAGAAAGCTTGGACCTTTCATTTGTGCAAGAATCAGAAAGAAACAAGGGTCAATCGCATTCGAAAACAGCCCAAAATCCCTCCTCTCAGTCTATAGAAGTCTGCATCGATCGAAGCGACAGGAAAAGAAAGCAAGCTCCTACGCGGATTCGACATCCTCTCTCTACACTTCACATCGTCTCTCTAGCAGCAAGCTGTTTAACTTTCATATGAACCCAAAAGCAGTAGTCTCTTCGCTCTTGGACCCAATGAATCAATGCAAATCCTCTGCATTGATTCATTCAAGAGACAGGAAA
The DNA here is from genome assembly GCA_037176905.1 of Azolla pinnata. Classification (NCBI taxonomy): domain Eukaryota; kingdom Viridiplantae; phylum Streptophyta; class Polypodiopsida; order Salviniales; family Salviniaceae; genus Azolla; species Azolla pinnata. The sequence goes on from JBBBWG010015668.1 coordinate 63,975, forward strand.
AAAGAAAGCTCCAACACAGATTTTGCATGCTCTTCTCTAGCTGCTGCTTCACTTCATATGAGCCCCAAAGCAGTACTAACATTTGCACCACAGCTAGACAAGAGAGCCCATCATGTCTGGCAAACGCCAAGCTTCCATAGCCCACCCATTTACATCCTCTCTTTCAGAAACACCAGGCTTCCATTGGAGCCGAAAGGCCACATCCCCTCTCTAGAAGCATCAATCTTACATTGGAGCCAAAAGGCCCACCCATTCACATCCTCTCTCAAGTGATATCAAGCTTCCATGAATCAAATCTTTTCTCTAAGAAGCCCTTGCTTCCATGAAAGGGTGTGCATCTCCTTCGTGACACCTTCTCTTTGCCACATCTTTGGCGGAGCTGGATGTGGGAAAGGGCCGGTAATGCACTTTGAAACCCTAGAATCTGTGCGGAGCGGAGAATCTGCAAAGAGCTTCGGCAGAAGGAAAAAGGAGAACCTGGAAGAAGATGACAATGAGGAAATCCTAGCGAGAGAGAGAGAGAGATGAAGAGACCTGTGAAATGTCCCTGTTTTCTACATCGAAAAACAGATAGAAGAACGATCGAAGGAATCGCAGGAAAAACCGAGATTGTGACGAACAATCATCGCGAGCAACAGGAGCTAAACAGAGAAAGCAGAGAATTTCGATACAGAACGAGCAATGTTGCTGATGGTCATGGCGACTGAATACCTTGAAAAGCCAATCGATGGCTTCTCGGCGGGAGCTCGGGTCAAGCATCTTCTTCTCGTATCTCTGCGCGTAATCGGGGCTCGGCATGTGAAAGATCTCTCTCTCTGCTAGTTCCGACACTGTAGCTTCGACATCGGAGGATTCTTCCATGGCCGCAGCTGCACAGAGGCGCCAGGAATCGGAGCTGTCCCACAGGTTTAGAAGAAGGCGGGAGGAGGAAGAAGGAGAAGGAGAATGACAAGCATGATGAGCACCTTCTTCTTCTTCTTCTTCTTCTTCTTCTTCTTCTTCCTCCTCCTCCTCCTCCTCCTCCTCCTCCTCTTCTTCTTCTTCTTCTTCTTCTTCTTCTTCCTCTTCCTCTTCCTCTTCCTCTTCCTCTTCTGCTTCCGACATGTTTTCACAACAGAGGAGAAGATTAGTTGCAGAGCAATCTGTCATTGTAGAAGAAGAGGAAGAAGAGGAAGAAGAGGAAGAAGAAGAAGAGGAGGAGGAGCAGGAAGGAGAGGGAGAAGGAGATAATCAGAGCTCTTTAGCATGAAGGAGGAGGAGAAACAGAGGAGCTGGAAAACATTCTGCCTCTCTCCCTCTCTCTCCCCCTCTCTCCCTTCTACATTCTCTTTCTAGAGACCCTCTCTCTCTCTCTCTCTCTCTCTCTCTCTCTCCCCTCTGTGGAGCTGTGAACTCGTGTGAGTTTCTGTGTTTTTGGAGGTGTATTGATATGCGATCTCTGTCTCTGTCGCCGCTCTCTCTCTCTCTCTCTCTCTCTCTCTCTTCCTCTTTCTCTTTCTCTTCCTCTTCTTTCTCTCTGGAGACACGGCGATGGCGGGGGGAGGAGCTCCGTCTCCGTCTCTGCGTCTGCGTCTGTCTGTCTGCCTCTGTCTGTCTGCCTTTGTCTGTGTGTCTGTCCGTGCCGCTGTGTCGTCTTCTGCTCCCTTAGGGTTTCTGGGGAAACACGAGAGACAGCGAACGAGCGACGACGGAGAGAGAGAAGCTTTGATGGCGAAGCAGAGGGAAGGAGGTAAATGCGAGAGAAGAAGAAGAAAGACGAAGAAGAAGAAGAAGAAGAAGAAGAAAGAACGAAGAAGAAGAAGAAGAAGAAGAAGAAGAAGAAGAGAGAGAGTGTGTGCGGTGGGGCAGCAGGGGAGCAGGGTAGAGAGAGGATGTCCATGGATGGCACATGGATGCCCCATGCCCATGGCGCCATCCATGCATGCCCATGTCCATGTCCATGCCCATGTCCCATTTGCCTCATGCCCATGCCCATGCCCATGCCCATCCGCCTTATGCCCGTGTTCGTTTGCCATGCATGTCCATGCCCCATGCCCATGTGCATGTGCCTCATGCCCGTGTCCATTTGCCATGCATGCGCATGTCCATGCCCGTGTCCATTTGCCATGCATGCGCATGTCCATGCCCGTGTCCATTTGCCATGCATGCGCATGTCCATGCCC
>JBBBWG010015669.1:0-11868 GCA_037176905.1 Azolla pinnata
GTGCCCGGCTCGCCCGCCGATGGCCGGACGATGACGGTGTTCGTGGAGGCGCCCGTCGTCGTGGCCGCGGCCGGCGCGCTCAACACCCCGCTGCTCCTGCGCCGCAGCGGCCTGCGCAACGCCCACATCGGCCGCAACCTGCACCTGCACCCGACCATCCTCGCGTGGGCCCACCGGCCCCGCGCCCGAGATCCTCGTTCCGATCCCCCCGATACCAATCCCCGGACCGTTAACGATCCCCGGACCGTTAACGATCCCCGGACCGTTAACGATCCCCGGACCGTTAACGTTCCTGACAACGATCCCCCGACCAACCCTCCTGACAACGATCGCCAGCCCAATGATCCCGACCCCGATGACGACTCCGGCCTCTCCTTCGAGGGCCCCCTCATCACCGCCTGCAGCCGCGCCGTCGGCGGCCAGGCCAAGCCCGACGGCTACGGCGCGCTCCTGCAGACCCCCAGCATGCTCCCCGGCGCCTTCGGCTTCGTCGCCCCCTGGCTCTCCGCCGCGCACTACAAGTCGATGCTGCGCAGGTAAAACAACGCACCGCAACGCTCGCTTGTTTACGACGATCGATGCTGGCGCAGTCTTTCCACTGAGATTGAGTCCCGCCCTCCCGCCCACGTGATCGTGTGATCCAAATGAGATACAGATGGATCGGTTTTACGTACCCGTGCGCAGGTACTCGCGCACGTGCCACGTGTTCACGCTGACGCGCGACCGCAGCTCGGGCACGGTGTCGGAGACGAGGGAGGGGAGGATCCGCGTGAGCTACGAGCTCCGCGAGCGCGACAGGGCGGTGATGCTGGAGGCGCTGGAGGTGGCGATCCGGGCGCTCGCGGCGGCGCCGGGGGTGGTCGAGGTCGGGACGATGAGCGTTCACGACGACAGGTGGTCCGCGAGCGGCGTATCTGTATCTGTATCTGGAGGACGAGGCGAATCTGCATCTGTATCTGGAGGACGAGGCGTGTCTGCATCTGTATCTGGAGGACGAGGCGTATCTGCATCTGTATCTGGAGGAGGAAGCGACGACGACGACGATCTTGAGGCTTATCTGGCACGGGTTCGAGCTCGCGGCATCCGCGGCCTAGATTTCCTCGTCCAATCCGCCCACCAGATGGGCACGTGCCGCATGGGCGTCCACCCCGCGTCCTCGGCCGTCGACCCCACCTGCGAGGCCTGGGAGTCCGAGGGCCTCTTCGTCGCCGACACCAGCGTCTTCCCCACCGCCGTCGGCGTCAACCCGATGGTCACCGTCCAAGCCCTCGCCTTCTGCACCGCCCACAACATCCTCAACTGGCTCGCCTCCACGCGCAAGCTCGCCTCGCCCTGACTCGCTCGAACGCGTCCCCATCCATCTCTCGTTCGTGTTCGGCTTACATCATCGATCGATCGATCGATTCCTCGTCGGGCTACTTGCTCGATCGATCGATCGATCTCCATCCGATCCCATCCCTTGTTGGGGCACCCGATCCATGGATCGATCCGGTCCCTTGTTGGGCAACCCAATCGGTCGATCGATCCGGTCCCTTGTTGGGCAACCCAATCGGTCGATTGATCTGGACCCTGAGCTTAGCAAAGGACTACTACTACTACTACTACTACTACTACTACTACTTCTACTGCTGCTTCTACTACTACTACCACCCCCGAAACTACTTACATTTTTACTTCAATTACTTGTAACAACACTTTTCGCGGTGCTCTATATCGCCCGTGTCGATTCCCCCCCCCCGGTGTCCCCTCATTTGTTAATCCAATTCGTTTACGATTAAATAACAAGAGCGCATTGTTGTGTGTCTGAGACTCATCGGGACCTTTGATGGCTTCGATCGATTGATCCGTCTGTGATGACGCTCTTCTCGTGTGATGTTGCGGACGACAGACGGCGCTTTGTACAAAAGTGCATCTAGTTGTATGCCAACAGATGCCATTAAGGAGAGAGAGAGTGAGAGATTTTGTGTGGGTGGGAGTAGGCATGCGCATTTCCGCGACCTAGCGACATTCGTGCCCCGAACCCAACATCCGCATTCATTGTTGTCCTTCCCAGCATGGCATTCGGCATAAATCTGTGCCATCCCCTCGTTCGGCCTAGGATGTTGCCACAAAATGCATGAACTAGATGGCGGTTTTTTATGACAAATCGTCGAGCAGACTCAGTCTGTGATTTGTATCCGATGGCGCTTATGGGCCGAGGCTCTACTCGGTGCCGTGCCTAGTGACAGGAATACGTTGTCGAACAGCTTTCAGAAATGCTTTGATTACATACAAAAACAATGTGGAACTTCGATTCGTAAAACTTTCGTGTGTCATCGTCTAGGCTCGTAGACAATGATAGAACTCAAAGACAGGAGTATATGAAAGAAAAAGAAGATAAAATAGGAACAAGAAGACCATATATGAATTGCTTGAAACTTTGAGTACAAGAACGCCGAAGACTAGCATTGAACCAAATAAATTATAACGAATGAGAAGTCAGTTATTTATAGTTATGTAAGGAGCATTCCAAAATGTTTTAGAGTGTTCTAGATATTTATACTATTTAAAATAACAAGTTAACATTTTCTATAATAAATAATATTGTAACTATTAAAACTATACGTCACATATATTATAATAACGATTAAAGGTTTGACTCATACACCCAAGAGGTTGTGAGTTCGAATCCTTGCAAGCCAAACGGTGTCTTCGTAACACATCTTGTGCATCTCAAACTTTCCTGCTTGTCAATCTATAATGAATACGAGAACACCAACAAGAGGTCAAGAATATCGAATAAGCCCATTCTTGTTATTAGACTTTTAGAGGGTATTGTGATCGTGGTATTGGAGCACCATGAATTTGTGTATCGGCAATATACGGCTACCACAATTCTAGGCCTTCAACCAAATTTTACAAAGATGTTCTAGTAATAATGTGTGGATTTCTCTAAACCACCAATAAAAATAAATATTGCTTCGATGGTTAGCTGTTCCTATAGAGCTGCATCTTTTAGAGTACCTGCACAATCAACTAATAATCAGCCATAGTGCCAACTCTATATACCATTACACATACATTAAAGATGTACCCGTTGGTTTGACCATCTTCATAAACTTAAACACCTTGAATGACATTTAGCTCTCTACTTGAAATACCGAATATTATTCTGAGCTCGAAGGGCAGATGTAGCTGAAATGCGTTATGAAGGACCTTGGTTTGGTGTACCTTATTCTAGGGATGAAGACTGTACGGACTTAGATCAGGGCAGTTGTATAGAATGTCTCGGTCCAATTACGTTCGATGAATTTAGAAGGACTCAGGTTAGCAAGGCAAATGTCACCGCCTTTATCTACATTTAGGGCCTACCAAAGGGATAATGCGAATGTGCCCATATAGTTGATCATACTCGATAGGTTGAGCGGCTTCAAAATCACAACAATTAAAGGCCTTCAGTCTTCGGAAACGTCTCAAAGTAAATATAAAATAAATAAATAAATAAAACAAATATAGTTTGATTTCTCCGCGAATAAATAAAGAAATAATCGAATAAAGTCTGATTTCTCTATAAATAAATAATTAAAATAAACAAATAAACTTTGATTTCTCTGCAAAGAAACAAACAAAGTCCGATTTCTCTGTAAATAAACAAACAAACAAATATAGTTTGATTTCTCTGCGAATAAATAAATAAAGAATCAAACAAAGTTTGATTTCTCTATAAATAAATAATTAAATAAACAACTAAAGTTTGATTTCTCCGTAAACGAACAAACAAATAAACGAACACAGTTTGACTTCTCTGTAAATAAAAAAACGAATAAACAGACAGAGTTCGATTTCTCTGTCAACGAATAAATAAGCAAACAAGCGAATAAACAAGCGGAGCCAAAGCCCTTGCAGTTCATCTTATAATAAAAACATCGGATGATCGTAATTGTAATCGTCTTCGCAGATGAGAGAACACTCAAATTAATGTCGTCTTAAGCGAGTAAGCAACCTTTCAGTTTATCTTATCTTTTTAATAAATAAAGGAATAAAACTTTGCGGGGAGGGGGTGTGCATTTAGAAAAACAAGGGGGTGTACGCGTAGCAAGAGGGGGGTGTGGGCATAGCGCGAAAAAAAAGAAAAGGCGAAAAACACACAGAAACAGTTTCTGAGAGCGAGAACGAGGTTCAAGAACAGAAACCCTAGCTTGCCATCGCTTCTGCTGCTGCTGCTTGCTGCTGCGACGCCATTTCATCGTCCTCCTCCTCCGTTCCTCCGCCGGTCCTTGCCTTGGCTTCCTGAGGTTCGTCGTCCGTTCGAAGAAGGCTCTTCTCCTCCAGGTACGCTGCTCTCTCTCTCTCTCTCTCTCTCTCTTCGTCTCCCTCGGTTACGGAAGCCATTTCATGCCTTCGCTCAAGGCCGTGGCTTTTGCTTCACAACGTTTCTCACCTCGTCCTTTGGACGTGGATACCTCGCCTCTTTCCTTCGCCGACGAATACCGCAGGCGCGCTCGGCAGTAGCTCCCGTTCTAAGCAGGAGTGTATCCCCCCCTTTTTTTTCTGCTTTGGAATAAACAGTACATTCCGTGAGGTTTAGAGGTGGTTTTTATTTTATGGTTTTCCCGATGACGACTAACCTCGAGGCACAAATCTTTGCAAGAGAACGGGAGGATTCGTAGGGATTTCGCCGGGTAGGCGAACGAACGATCTCTGCAGAAAGGAAACCATTTCTCTGCAGAAAAGGAAAATGGCGAAAGAGTGAACAGAAAGAAAGGAAAGGATCAGATTTTTTGCTAGGTTCAAACCAGATAGAAGATGTGACCGGGGAAGGATTTGACAGAAGGAAGTAAAAATCGAAGAAGGGGGTAACAAAGAAACGGTGAACCGAAGAAGTAACGAATACGAAGAAGAAGACATGAAGTAATAGTAATTAATGGTCATAAAAAAAAGCCGAGTAAGTGGAAGGAGAAGGCAACGAGAATAAGAAGAACTAGAAGAAGAAGAAGACTATCCATGTTAATGAAACAGTACCTGCAGGATGAAACATAGCTTTTTCTGTTCAGCTAGGGTCACTTTTCTTTACGTTTCTCCTTACCGTTTATATTCTTTAGAACGAGAAGTTACAACACTTTCTACATGAGAATACAGAAGCTTTTTTAGTTTGGCCAGGGTATTAACTTGATGCCCTTTTTCTGGTCTCCTTGGACTTGGTTGTACTTATCCTATACTATCTGCTCCCTCGTCTTAATGTGATCTCGCTCTTCCTGTATATTACTACGTCGAGGATTTTAGTCTGCAGTAGTTTCTTGTTTTTTATTTATCATAGCCTTATTAATGAAATTATGAAAGCTTTCTTGTGTGTGCTGGTGTCTACAGAGGGTATGGAGGATCAAGGATACATGGCAATGCAAGTAGCGGATGATGGCTCTACTGAAACTTTACCATCAGAAGCCGCCGCCGCTGTTACTGATGGTACTGCAATGAATGATAATGCACATGGAGGCTCTCAGCTTGATGGCAACATTACTTCCATCAATACTGCTGATGGAGGTGTCGAGCCACAAAATCAAATGGAAGAGCCAACAGGTTTGAGCTTCATTGCAGAATATCAATGCATCCCTATGCATGTTGTGATAGCTTGTTTGTTTTTTCTAAACTGAAATTTCTAGGTTACTTTTATACCAGGATGGTGTTCATGAACTTAAGCCCTTTGTTCTCAACATAACTCTTGTATATGTGTGATGTCTTTTTTCTGGCAATGTTCATATTTTCCAGCTAATGGACTTGTTGCACTTTTGTTTCCCCAAAAAAATGTATGCAACAAATAGTTAACAGATGTAGATGATGGTAATAAGCTTAGGTTATCGTTTATTTTTGACACGTTAATGATTGCTTGACTTTTTTTGAGAAACAAAACAGTTTGTAATTCGTTTTGTCCAAATTCTTTGTTCAATTAGACATAAGCAACGAAAAGTGCGTTTGTGTGATCTGTGTGTTGCTACTGGTGAGCCTGATCTTTATTGTTGTTCCATTCTCACACTCCCAACTATTTTCAAGATAGATCAATGTTTAGGTGTAACTTCTTGCAGTTCTTCTGGAGGAAGATCGATTATGGAATATTGTGAAGGCTAATCCTGCAGATTTCACGGCATGGACTGCACTCATTCAAGAAGTCGACAAGCTGGTACTTACCGTTAGTTTCAGAATGGGACCTTATTTAAACAGAGTGCACTTTCTTCAGAATGGCTAACTCCCCATGCAATGTTGCATATAAACAATAGACGTTCGTGTCCCATGAATACATGTAATTAGTAGCTGTAACCGTTTTTACGGCACGTCAGTGTCTGGTTATTAGGGATATTTTCTGAAATTTAGCTTCTTTTGTAGAGATACTTTCAAAATTGGACTTCAAGTTATTAAGAATTATATGTTGTATGTTCACTAGGCACTATCCTAATTGTAGTCATCTATGTTACAGGATATTACAGAGAGAATACACAGAGTGTACGACACGTTTTTGGCAGAATTCCCTTTATGCTATGGTTATTGGAAAAAGTATGCTGATCATGAAGCACGCCTAGGAAGTCATGAGAGCATCGTTGCTGTGTATGAGCGAGCCGTACAGGCAGTGACGTACTCTGTGGATATTTGGACTCACTATTGTTCATATCTCATCAGCAAACAAGAGAATCCAGAAGAAATTCGCAGGTATAATTATGCAACTGCTCAGTGTTTGCCTATATTAATGGGGATTTTTGTTTGCTCATTGGCAGGCATGCATTGCATATCGCTTCCTATTTGGAAATCACTTGAAAAATCCTAGTGTCTTGCTTGCTATGCATGTCATTCTAACATATGGTTGGTATTGCTGCAGCTGTGGGTTCTTCCTATTATGGCAGTCAGGCGGAACGGTTTGGCCATTTAGAATAATGATTTTTTTCTTTATTAAAATACTTTGGTTGTCGCCTTTTCACATGTGTGTTGTTATTAGTGCATATATATTCTTGCTACCAAAGTAATGTAGGCTAGGCTTACTTGATTTTATTGAGGGTTTGGTTATATGGGGGCACACAAGTGAATCGTGGTGCTGTGGAAGATCGAACCCAATGAATGGCTCAGATGGCCTGTGAGCGCCACTACATGTTGCGGACATAGTATGTTTGTGAGGAAGGTAAATGTAGCGCATTTGTGCTCATGTTTGGCAGTAACAAACTGATCTTGCAGTGTAAATTTTCTATCTATTCCAAGTTATAGTCCAGGCTTTGGTGGGTGGAGATATCCTTAACCTTCTCACTAACATTTTTCTGTGGTTAATCAGTATGCTGTCATGTCTTTGTTGCAGGCTGTTCGAGCGTGGTCTGTCATATGTAGGTACTGACTACTTGTCACACATCTTCTGGGACAAATATCTAGAATATGAACTGAGCCTGAATGAAATTAATCATGTGTCTCAAATCTATACACGTATTATCCAGATCCCTATTCAACAACTAGACAGATATTACCATGGGTATGATTCCTGTGTTTCCTCAAAGTTCCACCCTTTTTGAGATTCTCAGATCCACAGAGCGTCTTATATTTTGAGTTTTTCAGGTACAAGCAGTTTATATCTGTTCACACTCTAGATGAACTATTGACCCCTGAAGCAAGAGCTGCAGAAAATGCTGCAAATAATAGCTCTGCAGTCGCAAGTTCTGATGCTGAAAATACAGATATGAAATCGGAAGGTTCCAGTGAAAGTAAAGACTCTACAAAACCAGTTCTTACGGAGGAAGAAGAGTTTGCTAAATTTAATCAGGCAAGAGATGAAATGTACAAGATCGCAAAAGAGCAAGATTCAAGAATTGTGGAGTACGAGTCAGCAATACGAAGACCTTACTTTCATGTTAAACCTCTTGATGATGCCCAGTTGACAAACTGGCATCGCTACCTTGATTTTATTGAGAAAGAAGGAGATTTTTCTAAGGTAACTTTCTTGCATGTGCTTTTATATATTGCCAGCTTGAAATTTTGGATTAACATTGATAAATATTTTTGTATGCCCTATAACAGGTCGTAAAATTGTACGAGCGTTGTCTGATTGCATGTGCAAACTACCCTGAGTATTGGATTCGTTATGTCCAATGCATGGATCTACAAGGAAGCATGGAGTATGCTGTAGATGCATTATCCCGGGCAACACAAGTATTTGTGAAGGTGAGAATTGGTTTCTGAAGTAGTCAATGGTATTTATGTTAGGATTACTTTGTGCGAATTGGTTGGAAGTTCAAACAGGGCCTTCCTTTGGGGTTTTGTGTAGATAAGTAATGTAGATCTCATGAGCTGCAAAGTGGGAACTCGCAAATTTTGTTACAATTTTTTTATCGTCTTTCTGCAGAGACGTCCAGAGATTCATTTGTTTGCTGCAAGGTTCAAAGAGGATCATGGAGACATTGATGGGGCTAGGTTTGAGTATGAATTTTTAAATTCAAATTTAGCACCTGGGCTTCTTGAAAGTGTGGTTAAGGCAGCCAATTTTGAACATCGACAGGTATGACATGTCGAATAATATTCTTATTCTGGGAATATTTGAGCCTGACTATGCTTGATTCTGCAGAGTAATATAGAAGGAGCATGTACAGTATATTCATATGCAATAGAATATGAAAAGTCAAAGGAGGAATCACGATCTCTGCCTTTATTATTTATTCAATATGCTCGTTTTCTTGATCAGGTATATTGTCAGCTTGGAGGTTTTCCTTGTATAAAGCATGTTTATATATGTACACTGAATGACTTGTATGTTGCATTTGCGTTTTCTTGATTTTAGGTATTGACGAATACTGAAAAGGCTAGGGAAGTATATGCAGAAGCACTTGCTCTGTTGCCTTTATCAAAGACAATCTGGGAAGTATGTTATCTAATTTGATTCACTGATTCTATTTGGTTACCGCTATGTAATACTGGATTTCAGTTTGACAAGTTTTCCACTGCAGGCATTAATTCACTTTGAGGCCTACCGAGCAGGTGAAAAGCAGATAGATACATTGGACACACTAATCGAGCAAGCTATTAGTGTCAAGCCAGATGGTGCATCAATGAGTCCAATTGACAGAGAAGAAATATCTAGCATATATCTTGAGGTACACATATATTGATTTACTGTTTTGCATGATTTGTATGATTTACCTCGTCACAGGTTTTGATAACCGTGATAATCTCTTTCAGTTTCTTGATCTCTTTGGGGACTTACAAAGGATTAAAAAAGCTGAAACACGCCATATGCAACTCTTCCCATTACGGAAAAGTGCTGCAGAATCCAGGAAACGACCTTCATCGGATGGGATTGGATCAGACAGGGCTAAGGTTTTGAAAGCTGGTGGTACAGCTGGATCTACTGTATCACCTGCTCAAGGGACAGCTGCTGCGTATTCAAACGGGCAGGCTCAATGGAGCTCTGCATATGCTCAACAAGGTTATGCACAACCACAAGCCTGGCAGCAACCTGCGGCACAGCAAGCTGCTGCTGCCCAGGTGCCACCTCAGCAGTGGAACCCTGCTTACTCTACACAGCAGGTAAGTTGTGGAGTGATAGATGTAAGATATCTAAGTCTGTTAGATTTTGGGATTGAATCATAAATTCAAGTGTCTTAGATCAATAGGCAAAGCTCTTCAACTGTAGTTGACACCTGAAAGTCTTAGATGGTAGATCCAATCATATGTAAGCCATCAGGATGTTTGATTCGACAGATAGTTGAGACAACACATGAAATTAATAAGCTCATATAGAGCGTTGGGGATAACCACACGATGTTCAATGAAACCTAGGACAGGAGATTCTCAGACATTTGCGGAATTGCACTGTCAGCAGAAGTGCAATCAATTCAACTCAAGGATAGGGATCTGAGTGATGACAGTTCGTAGATATATGTAGACTGGTTGGGCTGACAGAAATGCATTTGTGTAATTCTTATGTATTCTTCTATTTGTTATCTTATCTGGGTTACAGATGATAAGGCTGGCAGAAATGTGATTGTATAATTCTTACTTTTTTGCTACTTTGTTATCTTAGCCGGGCTACAATCCTTATGTGGGTTATGGGGCATATATGCCCCAGCAGCAGCAACAGCCAGCTGTGGCTGCGGCTCCTACACAACCAGCAAGTACTGCCTATGGAAGCTTCCCCCAAAATTATGCTGCTGCCCCACAAGTATGTAAACAGAAACTCCTTTTTGTTTTGGCCAATATAAAGACATTGTAATCCCGAAAGCAGATTTAGTAATCACTCTCATTAGCATATTATATTTACCTCAAAACTATGAGCAAAGTGAGATGGCATGAATGGTAGAATCGAGATACTTGATGAATAGAACATCGAATAGAACAATTCAATATTTGGATATATTTTTTTGGCAGGCATTTCCACAACAGAATTATGCTCAGCAACCTCCAGCATACACCCAGCAGCAAGCTCCGGCGCAACAGGGTTATTATACTGCTGCGTATTACTGAGGACGAGTCTGATCTAATATGTTGGATAACAATCTAAACATAAACTAGATAGTTTTTGTACTACCACAAATGCCTAGTTTATGGTCTTTCCTAGCATGTCATGGGACAATGTCAAGGTAGATTCTTTTGATATTATGATGATGGTACTTGGATTATGCTCGATGGCAGAGAACAGAGGTGTTTTAATTCGGCGCAGTTTTCAGGTATATCTAGTGGCTGCCTAACTCGAACTGGCCCAGAGAGCTTGGATCTTCAGTGAAGAACCCCGCCCCCACTTTGCAAGGATAACCTTCTGTATCTTAACAAAATTCGTTTTCTAAAATTTGAAGCTTTTAGTTTGTTTATGTACGGTTTTCTATTGATTGAACCTTCGCATTTGTCAAGATAGGCAGTGTTAACCACAATTATGTTGTGGACTGATTAGTCTGTGTGATCACAGGGAAGAAATGTCTGGCTTTTAAAGAATATATTTGGAGCGCTGAACGAATTTAAGTGTGTTTCAGAACGTGTTTGTGTTCGAGAATGATTCGAGCCATGTTTGGGTTTGAAAAGGAACCGCTTAATGTTTGACTTATGAGTTGGTCGTATTGTCTGTCTCATTACAAGAGAAGGGAGTTGAAAACTAGTTAAACTTTCTAGTAAAACACGTCGTGTTCGTTTATCATTCTTTTGGAAGTGAATGAGATGCTGGAAGAACAAGGGCCATGGTTTGGGTTGGAAGTGAGTTTGTTGGATTGGTTTCGGTGTTATGCGGAGTAATAACTAAATGCGACAGGAATAAAAAGGAGAGAAGGGACGATAGAGTTTTTGTTACATCGGTAGCTTGTTGCCGAGTTAGCTTTGGGTTAATTCAAGAGAAGATAGAAGAGTACCTCTCTGAAACCTTTACAGACCTTAATCTCTCCTAACCCCTGACCTTAATCCCCATCAAGCTGATGGGTAAATGTGGCATTTGATGTTCAAGTATGAGGCATGTGAAATAGTTTCATGACAAACGAAGATTGGGGAAGTTTGCAATCTATGAAAACTAGAGAGATTGAGATGCACCCTTCCGATGTCTTTCTTGCCGCGAGCCCTCTCAGCAACATCCTGCAAGGTGAGGCATGCTTCACAAAGGAGTTTTTAGTGATGTTCTTTGAAAGAGGGAGTGCATCCTCTTGATTCATCCTTTGGCACGCCTCTCTAATAACAACAGTAATTCTTTTCTCTTCTTTTCTTCCATCTCATATCTATTCTTCGGCGTCCGCATTATCAGTAGAAAGCTCAAACTTGTCGGTGGTTCTCTCGGACGAACAAATCTTTCTGCTTGGGTGATAGTGGGTGCTGGTGCTGGTGGTGATGATGGCGATGGTGGGGATGATGTTGATGGTGGTGGTGATGATGGCGATGGTGGGGATGATGTTGATG
>JBBBWG010015680.1:0-16555 GCA_037176905.1 Azolla pinnata
CTTACCCCCCCCCCCCCCCCCCGCCGTTGTTTTTTTCTTCTCTCACCTGTGGACAACAACAAAAACAACACAATTCCTCCGTCTGCTGCTAGGCTTGAAATCCTGCATTCCTTTTGCTTCCCCGATTCTATTTGTTTTGTTTGCTTTCTCCTTTGTATTTCCGGTTCAGTATTATGTAAATCGATTGATTTGGATCTCCTCACCCCAATCCCCTTCCTGCCTGCCTGCGCCCGCCCTTCTTCCCACATGCTTGCCATTGCCGCCTCTGGTTCTTCCTATTCCCTTAGGATTCTTCTATTCTCCGTGTTTTTTTATTTACTTCCTTTTGCCTCCCGCACACCCAAAGGAACAAAAAAAAAAAGAAGGAAGCCCTTAATGAAATAAAAAACAAAGCATAGAGGAGCGATTTCATCATCGTCACCATCATCATCCACCCAAAAATAAAAGGAAAAAAAAAACCACCAAAAACAGATGGCCCATTTTGCCAGCCGTATATGTAACATGTTGGATCCTTTTTTTCTTCTTTGCTTCTCCCTCTCCTCCTTTCATTTTTTGTTCTTTTCTATTCGTGTTGCAACGGGCTCTAAATTTCCCATTCCACACCGGCTCTTGATGGATGATTTTGCAACCACCCTCCTTGAGTGGATGGATGGCATGGATCGATTTGGTTTTCAAGAATTCTTGCTCCCCATCTACGCGAGAGACCTTATGTAGGACGCGGTTCGTAATCCCATCGATCGATCGTGTGTGTTCGTTCCATGGATGAGAAGAGCCGCACCTTTGGTGACAATCAGAATAGAGAGAGCATCATCATCCATCGGAGCCGGCAACAATGAAGCGAAAAACACCCCACGATTTCGATCCGATTCCGATCCCAAGGCGGTTTCGATCTTCTCGACCTCGTTTCATCCCGCTCCCGTGGCTCGTCAACAAAAAAGGGGGGGGCAGCATCCCCTCCTTGTACGGTGACATTCACAGATGATAGTTTTTTGCTCTCAGTGTGCCCCGAATTCGAGCTACTCCCTCTTTTCGCAAGGGCCTCGACAGATCTTGCCGTGCCCATGATGCGTCGAACATGAATTCGTTGGCCGAGCCTGTGCCTACCCTATAGGCTACATATGCGCCCGAGAGATCGAGATGTGCACACATTCGCTAAGCCCTAAGCAGAGCCTTGGAAACCTGGGCATCGACGCTCGAAAAACCATCGTTTCTTCTCGTGGATAGCCTCCGGAGGTTGGAGCTCTGCTACATGACTCAGATGATGCAAGCAAGAAGAAGTTAGTGTTTTGCTCATCAAACAAAGAGCACGGAGCTTATCATGAAAGAGAACTTCCAGGGTCATTTTGCGAAATAAAGAAACCTCCCCATCCCAATTTGGTTACATGTCAATTTGCCGTAGCCAGGGGCATTTCGCCAATTAAAACAAACCCCGCGCACCAAATCTCTCCGCGTGCAGGATTTCTTTCTCTGCTGTTCGTGCAGCGAAACGACGATCGCCGGGCCCCGCGCGTGCTTCTCCGCGTCCATCGCCATGTCCTCCAGCGCTGGCCAGACGCAGTTCCGATACGCCCAGCCCCCCTCCAAGGTCCTTCACCTTCGCAATCTGCCGTGGGAGTGCAGCGAAGAAGAGCTCTTCGAGCTCTGCAAGCCTTTCGGGAAAATCGTCAACACGAAATGCAACGTCGGCAGCAACCGCAACCAGGCATTTGTGGAATTCGTAAGTGGAAAAAGACTGACCGCTGCATTTGTAACCCCAGATTTCCTTCCCTGTTCCTTTTCTTAATCCCGTTTTGCTACGCGGTGACTTTTGTTTCTCAAGGATTTGGATGATCTTTTATTTACACAGCGAGTTTGTTAACGAATATGGGAAACGACCTGTTTCTGTCGCGAAACTTGTAATTCTTTGGTTTGCATGGTAAAATTGTCGTAAGGCCTTGGTTTCCCTTCGTCTCCGATAAATGGAATGTTTTTGAGCTTGATGAGAATTATGGTTTGGGTTTTGCCAGTTCCGTTTCCAATCTATGATTTCTGCTAAGTGTGAGAATATAAAAGAAATCTATATATTTTTGCGGCAAGCTCTTCATTTGCACTTGGAATATTGGCCTGATTTTCGTTTCTATCCGTGAAGCTAATCAAACATTACAAGAAAAGTGAACAGGGTTTGCACAAATAGGGTGCCAGTTTCGTTTTTGGTCTATGGTATACTGGAAATGTGAAAGTATTTGGACAAATTGGATGTCGCTTTCGTCTTCGACCTATGATACAGAGGAAATACGAGACTGTACGAGAAATTTATATTTTTTTGTGGCTAGATATTCATTTTCACACAAATTATTAACCTAATTTTCTTTGATATTCACGAGACTAACCAGACACTACAAGAAAAGTGAACATTTTATATATATATATATATAGGATGCCAGCAGAAAAATCGTTATTTGTATAGATTTGGTACCTCTATCATAACCTTTCTAGCTGGCTTATATGAATCCAGTTGGAAATTTGAGATAGGTGTTTGAGGTTTCATTCTCCTCTAGTGCTAATAGTCTATGCTTTTTATTGTGGAAAAAAACTATTTTAGATTACAATATCCTTACTTTTCTGGTTTATAACAATTTGCGAAAATCTACTGGTGTGTCTGAAGTGTAATATACTGTACTTTCCAAGCAGAATGGTTTTTTCATAAGTGGGTCGTATATTTAGGTCTACCACATTATGCATATAGCTTACGTAAATGTAGATTGATTCTCTTATCGAGTATTTCTCCGTGTGGGCAAATATCACGTCATGCTTTTCGACAGAATACTTCTGGAAGTTAGCCTTCTTCAGTAAACGAACATTCATCTCATTGCCAAAA
This sequence comes from Azolla pinnata, assembly GCA_037176905.1. Lineage (NCBI taxonomy): Eukaryota > Viridiplantae > Streptophyta > Polypodiopsida > Salviniales > Salviniaceae > Azolla > Azolla pinnata. The sequence goes on from JBBBWG010015680.1 coordinate 2,858, forward strand.
TCTATCAGGGAGGGGTTGAAATTGAGAATATGGTTGACATTTGACCTCTCTTAACTCAATGTTTCTTGATTCCCTCTCCTCTGGCCCATAAATTTGTTACATAAGAAATGTATATGACGGCATTCTTTACCAACTCGAGTTCTAATTTTAATGATGTTATAGTCGGCATTGTCATCATGCATATGAATCACATGCCATTATTCTAATCATATCACCGTATTTCATGTTGCACACATCGTGAGGCAATGTCTGCGTCTGTGTAGCTTGATGTTCCCATGCCTTTGAAGGTTCTCTATTTGATAGTTGAAATGGTAATGTCTGCTTATTGAGATTTACTCTATGTTTGTAGATGGATTTAAATCAAGCTATCTCAATGGTTTCGTACTATGCGTCGTCATCTGAACCAGCTCAGATCAGAGGAAAGACGGTCTATTTACAGTACTCAAATAGGCAAGAAATTGTGAATAATAAAAGCTCCGGGGATGTTGCCAGTAACGTGCTGTTGGTCACATTTGAGGGCGTGGAAGCTGGTGATGTTAGTATTGATGTTTTGCACTTGGTATGTTGGGAAGTAAATTAATTATCTGTCATGTTCTAGCTTTAACTATTTAGTTTGCGGATTCTGGGAAGTAAATTAATTATCTGTCATGTTCTAGCTTTAACTATTTAGTTTGCGGATTCCTAAATAATTAGATGATATGATTGAGTAGGTGTTTTCAGCTTTTGGTTTCGTTCATAAGATTGCAACATTTGAGAAGACTGCTGGATTCCAGGTTGTTGATACTCATCAGTTAAAATCACTGTTGTAACTAAAATGGCCTTCGAGAACTTTCTTACTTATATTGCCTCAAATTATATACAGGCTCTTGTTCAGTTTAGTGATGCTGACACCGCATCATCAGCAAGATCAGCTTTGGATGGCAGAAGTATCCCAAGGTAATTTAGAAGAATAACTCACAGTATCCCAAGGTAATTAAGAAGGGGAACAACATATCTAAGGGAAAAAACTCACAGTTACCCTTCTTGCATATCGTTTTATCTGTATATGCTGTTCACTAATCATGCTGATGTGGTTATATTTTAGATGGTTAAGTGAAATCTATGTTTTCTTTCAGATATTTGCTCCCAGATCACGTTGGGACATGCCACCTTCACATCTCATTTTCTGCCCACACTGATCTCACTGTCAAGTTTCAGAGCCATCGAAGCAGGTGTCCACGATGCTCTCTTATTCTTGTCCTAATAGTATTATGTATTTACTTTTCCAAGCATTTGTATCATTGAGCATCCACATACCTACATGAGCACCTCCTTTTGTAACATTTCTGTACAGTTGGCTGCCTATGTCCATTTAAGTAGTTACGTTTCCATGTTACAGGTTTAAAAAAGAAATTGGATTTCGCTCTTTCTCATGCTTGTGAATTTTAGTTACTCTTGGAAGAATGGTACACTGCCTTATGCTATAGGGAACTTCGAGTTCCCATTCAACATCTAACATGAAATGTGTTTTTCTCTTTTTGTGGCTTGTTTTATCCTTAACCTACATTATCTGCGTGTTTACAAATATTCAGGGACTACACGAATCTGTACTTACCTGTGGCTCCTTCTGCTATTGATGGTACAGGGCAGGTAAAGAGAAACACCATTTTACTAATTATTCAATCTTCATTTCAGGTTGTAGACCTCCCTTTATGTTTGTGTGCAGTTTGGCATTGGAATAGACGGGAAGAAGGAGCCTGAAAGCAACGTGTTACTTGCATCAATAGAGAACATGCAGTATGACGTTACCATTGAAGTTCTTCACACAGTAAGTTTGCAACATATAGTTTTTTCGTTTGTCCCTTTGTTGTGTTCTAGTTGCGGCCTATACTGTCATTAACAGTGTTTGAAAAAATAAGGGATATTCAACCAGCAATCAAGCAGTTTTCAGGTTCTCATCCTCGTTGGGTATTCATAGAGCACTTGAACTTAATGGAGATGGATATCATCGTGCTCTTGTGATCTCAATGGATAACATATTCACTGGAAAGATTTAGGGAGAACACGTGTCTTTCTAGGCTGTTGCTGGGTGGCTAAGGTAGCCACTATCCTCAGACTCCAAAATTTAGTGCCTTTCTCCCTCACTTGAACTAATGTTTCATGTTACTTCTTCTTGGTCATCTATCATCGTGTTCCTGACTCTTAATATCATTATGATTCTCTGTGGTACTGATGTAATCATAGTGGTCCACTTCAATGGTATTAGGATCTGTTGGAGGGCTATATCCAATGGGCTGCAAAACATGGTCAGGGTTGTATGCATCCGTTTTGAAAGACCTTTCAAGTTTAAAGAACGGACTGGCTACATCGATATTCTTTGTGATATATCCATGGGTCATTTATGGTCTCTTACAATATTTAAGCTCGTTGTCGATAGACTTATGTAAATAGATTATGCCTGGGGAAAACTCGAATATAACTTCGTAATTTTATTCACAGCTCATTATCAGTATTGCTCTAAATGCAACATTGATTGCCTGGCATTTCAGATATTCTCGGCATTTGGTACTGTTCAAAAGATAGCAATGTTTGAGAAAAATGCAGGATTGCAAGCATTGATTCAATTCCCAGGCAAGTAATTTCTTTGTGCCTTTATCATGAATAAAAAGCCAGAATTATTTTTCTGTGTTATTTTTCTCATTTCTTCAAGGATGAGAGTTGTTCATTTTGGCTTATACCTTATTCTCCTATCCCATGGACAAAGTTAACAGGCAGTGGCTATGATATCTATCACATGTTTGAGTCTCTTAATTCTTTCTCTTTCTGTCTGATTTTATGGGTTCTATCCTCTATTGATTTATTCCCTTAATCACCTCCCATTGATATGCTTTAAATTTATGAATTTCAATGCAATTTTATTGTTTGTTTCTATCATCTTGCCATCATCAATCAAACCAAAACAGTAACTTGCAATTCTGTACTCGTCAGATATCCAAACAGCGGTAGCGGCTAAAGAAGCATTGGAAGGTCACTGCATATATGAGGGTGGTTTCTGTAAGCTTCATCTTTCATACTCTCGCCATACTGATCTCAGTGTGAAGGTATTATTTATTATAAGCGGGTTTAGGCGATGGCGGCATGTGATTAGCAAAGCTGTAGATACGTAAGCTCATTGTAAAAGTCTCTTCTTTATTGTTTCATATTTGTTTGGATAGGCAAACAACGACCGAAGCCGAGACTACATGAACCCTAACCCAGGTCTTCTTACCAATCAACCATCTCTACTCGGTGCACAGATATCAGGAACGTCACCTACTACGGCAAGTGCTCCTGGGTTGCTACCTTCAGGTGGAGCATTGTTACCACCACCAGCACAACAACAAAGGTGGGAAGGTGTGCCCCTAACTGGAACGCCACCTTATCCTTATACACCTGCATTATCACAAGGCTCTCAAGGTGGGATCTTACCTCATCAAGGAGGTTCATCTCATTTCACATCTGGACAAGGCATGTACCCTAGCAGTAATAATAGCAATAACAATGTTATTACTACTAATCATGGTGGATTTCCTGGTCAAAGCAACCCTCCATATTCTGCCGCTGGGCTGCCACCAGCAGCTCCACATAACTTTCAAGGTGGGTATAGAGGAGGTTCGAATATACCATATGGGCAGCCACAACAATACCGACAATATCAATCATCATATGTACCTGGGCATGGGTCTTTTGCTCCACCGCATAACCGTAACAGTAGAAATGGGTCACCAGCCTTCTACAAGTAACCAGCATTTTTATTCTTTCTTTAAATATCGGGAGGGCTTTTTTGTCAAACTGGTATGGTAAGGGGGAAATAAAAAATTTGTGAATTTTTTTCCTTCTTCTAGTTCTTTGGCAGAGAGCATTGGGTGCCATTGAGTTTGATTTGTTGCATGTCCTGGGTTTTACCAGAAGCTTGATTGATTTTCAAATCATAGCTTGGGGGTGTGGAAAATAAAATGGTGTGTTTTTTGGAGTAGAGTGTATGCAATGAACTTATAGGGTCTTGTGGCTTTACTGGTTTTTTTTATTTCTACATGCAGATGCCAAAATTTTTTTCAATGCTTTGGTGACACATTTGCTTCTCTATGGGGTAGTAGAATTCTGTAAGTTTTTTTCTTGGATGTCAATGCATGTACATATATATAGATAGACCTTTTACTTAAGACTCCTCCTTGTTGAGACCAGATGAGTTCCCATTGAAAGACCATGAACATAGTAAGGGTGTTCTTGAAACATTTTTACAATCGCATAAATATAATTATCTAGAAGAGGCATACATAAAAGTGAGTATGGCTTCGAACTTCAATAAACTGCTTCCACCACCTGCTCCACCTAATCTTCAGGCTGTTATTCTGTGAATAGAGTTCATCTGTTTTTTGATAACAGAAACAGTAATACTAATATTAGTCTTACACGAGATCAACTCTTTTCATATACAACAGGAAACTATCATCTCTAATCCATCAATAAAATAAAAAGTGAGGTGTTCGATGGATACAAGTAGTGTATCGGAGGAAATGGTTCTGCGAATGAAGTTTCCTAACTGTAAATCCTCTAGAGTATCGGTCTTAGCAAAAAAGTTAAAGCTCTTGGAAATTTGATTACATTTAATCTGTTTCTTTCTGTAATTAGTTGTACATAAACAGTTAATGAGATATATAGTTCTAGCGAGAAGCGTTGTATCGTGTTTTGCTTAATTGATCAAATCCACAAGCAAATCATCAAAGATAATCCTTTGCCACAGTACATTCAGGAAAACCCAGCATGTGCATGTGAGCAGTTGGGCCGCTCAAATCCATAACAGCATTAACTTTTTCAACTAGAAGTGGGTTAATGATCATGTAAGAATATTTTGCTCATAATCGGTTCTTCGACATTCTTTGTAAACAAACCGCGTTATTGGTTCTGCGTCACTGAATTCTGATGGTTTTCCAAGGAGGATATTTTCTGGTTATGCCATGTGCATACAGTAAAAATACAAAAAAGTTCTCAGTGTACAAGCTCCGAGACTTTGGTGATTTGTGTTACTGTTACAATTATGCATGCATATCCTACCGAGATGCTCCTCATGATGCTAGCTCGATCGGATCTGCATGTTTCCTCCTCATTGTCATGTGCTCTCTCAGCTTCATGCGAATCGATTCCTGATCTGTGTGTGTGTGCATGTATCTTGATCGCCCAAATCAATAACATGCTCTTCTTAACAAGCTTGAGATTCGATCCATCAAAGAAAGAATGCTGCCTTAAGCTCCGTCCCAAGCAAAGGCCATCAAACCAGCCCAAGGAAAGGCGTGAGGCCACGGAATCTTGGTGACGGAATCTTATCACCAATCTAACTACGCAGCGAGAAGAGAAGATATTGCTTCTTAACGTGGGGTAAATGGACCAGCCCAGCGGATGTCTTTAAATTAAAGCAAGTAAGTTGTTAGCATCTCACTCTGCATCAGTACGAACAAGTTCCCAAGTCACAATAGTCACGCAGGGCCGGGAACGAATGGTGATGGGTGTGCTAGGATTATCCGAAGAAGATTGGTGATAAGTTTGCGTTCACACACATCCAAGGACAACAAACGCATACGACATATCGATAGAAGTAGAACTGAATGTGGGCCTGTGGATGCGATGCGTGGTGTGAAAGCATACGGGCAAAGTGTCGATAGAAGTGAGACGCTCAGTGAAAATACACGTGGGGCTCTGACTCGAGCGGTAAACAGATAGGACGCACGAAGCTTTTCTGCCGAGTCCCAATCAGGTTTAGACAGATGATGATCACGGACACAGCACGAGAATCATTCATCATTCATCGAATCATCATCATCGAGAGGACAATCATGGGCCGCTGGATAATATATCAGCTGGTCCATTTTCTTCGAGTCGGGGCATCTCCTGTCTATGGACTCGAAGGTGATCGATTGATCGATCTCGTCCTCGAGAATACAGTAGTAGCTCTATGTCTACTCTGCTTTGCACAACTCAGTTTGGCACTTGGGTTCTTGCACACCGGGCCAATGCATGTTGAAATGGACGATATTTCGCGCTTGCAATTTTGGTTGGTTCTTATGCGTTTTGCTCTCAGGACCAATGGAGCAACCGTCTTGTACACTCTCTATTCTAATTATCTATATCCTTCCATCCTTCCAGACATGGCTTTGAAACGTGTATACGTTGGCTATGTGTTATGTATATATATGTAGTGATGAGGGTTTGCTTGAGTCTGGTGCTGCTACATTTGGCGATCCTCCTCAACTTTCAAAATTGATCCAGATGGAGTTGAAATTCACAAACAGCTGCTGCAATTCTCTCTCTCTCTCTCTCTCTCTCTCTCTCTCTCTCTCTATATATATATATATATATGTATATGTAGCTAGATATGTAGCTAGACCCAGATGCATAGATGCATAGATAGGGTCAGTAAAAGCTGAGCCTAGATAGAGATGATGATGATGGTGATGATGATGATGCCTCTCTGCTGAATTTCATAGCAATGAAAGAGCTCTCTGCCCAAGGGTGGAAAAGAAGAGAGCGCAGGGAAGCGAGGGACCCCGAGGTTCAGGGTTCGATTCCTTCCACCTGACACTCTCCTTCAGACACCTTCAATGGTGGGTCATACATGTGTAATGAATACTCGTAAGAATCAGAATCAGGATTCAGAAGGAAGAGGAAGAAGAAGCAGAAGAAGCAGCAGAAGAAGAGGAGGAGGAGAAGGGCATTCAAGAATACTTATTTACTGCTTGTTGTTATTATTCAATTCCATTCAGAGCAGCAGAATCCCTGAGGCAAGCAGCTGCAGCAGAAGAAGAAGAAGGAAGGAAGAGGAGGAGGAGAGGAAGAAGAAGAAGAAGAAGTTGTTCTGTTTTGTCTGTAAGCTTCTTTGGGGCTTTGCTTCCTTTCTCTTCTTTGTCTTGAATGAATCGAATCAATGAAGGTCCCTTCCTTCCTTGCCCATCACTTCACGCTTTCTCTCATGTCTGCCCTCTGTCACTTCATTAAGAAACCCTAAAATTTCTCTTTGATTTCCTCATACTCCAATTCAGTATGTAAGGTAATGATCCTGCAGATCTTTTCTTGCAGAGAAGGAGAAGAAGAAGAAGAAGAAGAAGAAGAAGAAGAAATATATAAATATATTGTTCCATGAGGTTTATCTTCCTCAGTGATCACCATCTCCGGCGCAGAAACACAGGGAGAAGGACCAAGGAACAATCATTTCCATCCCTCATCATCATCATTCATCATTCATCATCACCACCGTCATCATCATCATCGTGATGCAGAAGAATAGTAAATACATGTAGTTAGCGGTACACAAAACCATGTAATGTATGCTGTTTCGTTGGGTCCTTCCTGAGGTTTTCTGTGCCCGTCATCATGTACCTTCTTCTGGGGCTTCCATTCTTCTTCTTCTTCTTCTTCTTCTTCTTCTTCTTCTTGAGGAGGATCCATGGAGGAGCGCATACATACATACACACACGATCGTGATGCATGCAGAAAGAAATCCTTTTGCTTTCCCTTTCCCCCCTCCTCCCGCATGACGATGTATGTGGATGATGGTCTCCACAGCTTGACGCTCAGGCAGTAATGCGTCCATCGATCCATCCATCCCTTCCCTCCGACCCAACCCCGTCTCGCCTGCCTGACTGTGTTTAGAGAAGAGGTAAAACGGAACTGACCACGAGGAACTGACCAGGTTTTCTTTCTCTCCTTTTGTGTGTTTGTCTTTCCGATCCCCCCCTTCCTTTCCTTTCCCCCCTGTGCTCTCTCTCGCGTCGCAAGCGAGTGCCAAGAGGGAGCCGGGGGTGCTGTGGATGCGCGGGGTGAGATACATCCACGAGAAAAAGCATGATGGATAGATAGATAGATACGGCACAGACGAGGCAAGCAATCGAAGCAGGATTACGACCAAATTGTGCACAGAGACAGAGAGAACGAGAGAGAAAAGAGGGCGAGATTGGGCATCATGGTCCGAAAGATAACAGACAGTTGATGATGGGATGGAGCGTGCTGCGCCGATGCTGCGCAGGCTGCTGCTTCGAAGAAGAACCTAACCTCCTCCTACCTGCCATTACCAGACCATCCATGGATGCAAACCAAACCAAACCAAACCAAACCAAAACCCAAACCAAAACCCAAACCAAACCCAACCCTCTCTCCCCTCCGGAGCGCCGCATCGATCAACATTCAACAGTACACACACACACACACCACATCTCTCCTCCTCCTCCTCCTCCTTCTCCTTACCAGTTCACCTGCCTGCGTTGCGTCATTCGGAAGCAGAAGAAAAGAAACGGAAGCGGGAGGAGCAGCAGCAGCGGCAGAGGAAGCTAAGGAATCGAAGAAATCCCCGCAGAGAGAAGCAGCAGAATCAGCAGGGGGATTTTGAGGCAGAAGAAGCGAGTGAAGAAAACCAACGTACCACGTTTCTTCTGTCCTCGTCTTGTGGCTTTCTTCGCTGTGTGGACCGAATGTTTTGAAAAGAAAAAACTGCCGGAAATTCGGGAGCCGTTATCTTTGACGGACGGACAAGACGACGGACAAAACGACGGCCGAAAAAAAGGAACAAAAAGCCAACGTGTGTGTCCTGAGTAGTTAGTTGTATGTATATTATGGGAAATTAAGCCCAACACAGACGCCCAACAATGATTGATTCATCACATCTTCTTCACGCCCCCAGAGTCGAGTCGAGTCGAGTCTAGTCGAGTAAGGATTCTCAATCGAGTATTCTTAATCGAAGATCAATCGAGTATTCTTAATCGAGGATCGCTCGTAGAACCGGGGCGTCGATCTATGTACAATCTCCGGTTTCAGTGAGCATCTTCACATGCAGTCAAGTCAGTTCAGTTGGTCCGTCGGTCCGTCAGGCGTTTTCTTTAGGTGATTCTCCCATATGTGTATACATTCTCCACGCATATTAGATCCGAGAGAGTTCCCCGTGAACATAGTTAAGCCGGATGTTTTATGTATGCACACATGCACACATGCATACATGCACACACACACACGCACATAGACATGCTCACACACATACATGCATACACACACATGCGTGCATACATACATACATGCAAACATTATTTCAATTCATTGCATGGGCTCCACCCATGCATGCATCCATCCATCCCAGTGAGTAGGAGCCGTGGAATCTTTCCCCCAAGAGAGAGAGAGAGAGAGAGAGAGAGAGAGAGAGAGAGAGAGAGAGAGAGAGAGAGAGAGAGAATTGAATGAAGCCCACAGTTCCTGCCACCAAATGCCAAATGAGAGGAAGAAGAAGAAGAAGACGAAGAAGAAGAAGCTGATGATGATGCTGATGGTGGTGATGGTGATGATGGTGAAGGTGGTGATGGTGGTGATGGTGGTGATGGTGGTGATAATGGTGATGGTGGTGATGGTGACGGTCATGGTGGTGATGGTGATGATGGTGATCATGCTGGTGGACCGCTGGTTGTGAGATGATGATGAAGAAGAAGGAAGAACAGAGCCCCAAGTGTGTGTATCTATTTATTGTGTGCAGAGAGAGAGAGAGAGAGAGACAGAGTCAAAGTGCAGGTGAGCCCAACTTCATGCATCTCATGATTGATTCTTCATGTGCATAATGAATGGGGGAAGTGAAGGTGTATGCATGCATGCATGTATGCAATGGTGTGTGTGTGTGTATGTATGTGTGCATGCATGCATGGATTGATGGATGGATGCATGTATGGATGGATGGATGGATGGATGAATGTGTGTGATGTTGTATGTGTGTGATGTTGTATGTGTGCATGCATGGATGGATGGATTGATGGATGAATGTGTGTGATACTGTATATGTGTATGGGTGGATTGATGGAGGCATGCATGGATGCATTGCGTCGACCCCGAAGATGATCCTTCTGCATGCATGCATGCATGCAGTGCCTTCTCCTCGCTTCTGCCTCTGATCGCCCTCTCCGATTCTGGACGATGAGCGATGCCAGAATATTCGCGATACGGCCGATCGACCGATGGATCTCATGCAGAAACCGAAGGGGATTCGGCTCTCGTCTCCCGCCCCCCCTTTGTGTGTCAGATCGGAGTCGATCGGTCGATGGGGCCAGACAGACCACCCACAGCGGCCTTTTCTCTCTCTCTCGAAATTCCGACCTTCCGATCTAATCTTTCGTTTCTTCTTCCTTCCTTTGTCGATCGCAACAAGGGAGCCGCTGAACGCCCGCCCCTCGATCAGCTGCTGCTTCATTTCTTCTTCTGCTTCTGCTCTCTGCTTTTGCTCTCTGCTCACTCACTGCTTTTACTTTTGTCGTAGGAGGAAGGAATGATTTAGTTAGATGCTCGTGGAAGTATATGATGGGATGTCGGGGAGAAGGGGTGGGTGGGTGGGTGGGTTGGTCAATCACTCCATCATTGTTAATTCCGCGCGCCTCCAATAATTCCGATATTACACGTCGGAGCACAGCATGCAGAAAGCTGTTTTGCCTAGAGCGGGGAAAGGTAAAGAACAAAAGAACGACGAAGAGCGCTGCGCTTCTTCTCACGCGGCTCTTGTTACAGTGTTCTTCCAGAAGGATTGGATTCGAGAGATTGAGAGCTCGTCGGATGAAATCAATCTCTCTATCATTGCTGGTTCCGCAAATCCAAATAATCCTGATTTCATGCGTTCGAGCACAGCAATCGGAAAGCGGAGAAGAACGTCGTCGCATGTCATGCAGATCCTGTTAGCCCCTCGCCACATTGTGGTTCAGCAAGGGATCGTCGAGAGCTCATAAGATCGGTTCCGAAACAGAACTTCTCTTTTCTTGGCTCATCTTCTTTTCTGCATCTCTCTCTCTCTCTTTCTTTCTTTCTTCTTCTTCTTCTTCTTCTTTCCGAGACAGAACTCCTTGCATTAGTTATAACCCGGTCGCAAAAACGACGTTCTGCATCGACTCAAGCGACAGAATGACGATCCGCCTATCGTTCTGATTACGACGAAAATATCCAACAAAGGCTGGTAGCTCCATACCACACTTGGGGCATTGTTACAAGAGTAGATAAAAAAGAAAAGCCACTAGAATCACCATGATCATCATCATCACCATCATCATCTTCTTCTTCTTATGATGGCTATCATGGTGATGATGGTGATGGTGGTTATGATGGTGATGGTGGTGATGATGGTGGTGCGAAGAAGAAGAAGAAGAAGAAGAAGAAGAAGAAGAAGAAAGGGGCCTTTCTGCTTGTTTTGCGTTTGGGCGTTTTGTTTGCTTTTTGCTTTTTTGTTTTTTTGTTTTTTTACCCTCGTCTCTTTCTCTCAGTCCCCGTCTCGTGTCTCTGTCTCCTTCTTCTGTCTTCTCTGTCTGAGCAAGGTATCATCCATCCATCACACACGAGCCACAGCCATAGCCAGAGCTCATCTGTGTCTCTCTGCCCATAAAACAAACCCACAGAAGCTATCCATAGCTCTGCTTCTTCTGCTTCTTCTCCATAGCTGCTGAGGAATCGCAGCTGCACCGCAGACAAAACACAACACCGAACAGCCGAGCTTTCCTTTCGCCATAGCCGCCGCTCTCTGCTTGCTCTCCATCAAAATCCGTGGGGACTACTGGACGCAAGACCCTTCCCTTCCCCGTCGTAAGCTTTCCTTCCACCTCCGCCATCGCCATCGCCCTCGCCCTCGCCCTCGCCCTCGCCCCCGCCGGTGGCCTTGTTCCGTTTCACTCCTCAAGGAAACGAGCGGGCGAAGAGGCAAAGAGACACGACACGCAGTCCGCTTCTTCGATCTCGGCTGTGCACAATGCCGCCTTCGCCTGCACCGGCATTGCCTCCGCTCCGCTTCCTCCTGCTCCTCTTCTGCCTCGCCCGCGCAACCCTACCCCTAACCCTAACCCTAACCCTAAACGCCGCCGGCGGCGGCGGCGTTCCTGTCGGCAGCAGCAGCAGCGACGCGGACATGCTCCCTCTGCTGAGCTTCCGAGGCGACCTGGAGGCGGCCTCCGCCTCGGCGGCGCTGCCGGACTGGTCCGCCGCCGATCCGTCGCCCTGCTCGTGGACCGGCGTGAGCTGCGACGAGCAGGGGCGCGTCGCGGCGCTGGCGCTGCCCTCCATGTCCCTGCGGGGCAACCTCTCGCTGCAGCATCTGTGCGGCCTGCGGCGCCTGCAGCGGCTGGACCTGCACGACAACCTGCTGGGCGGGGAGCTGCCGCCGGCGATGGCGGGGTGCTGGCCGGAGCTGCGGGCGCTGGACTTGCGATTCAACCTCATCACGGGGGGGATCCCGGGGGGGAGCTTCGACGGGGAGAGGCAGGCGTCGCTGGAGGCGGTGGCGATGGCGGGGAACGAGCTGAGCGGGGAGCTGCCGGGATCGCTGGGGGGGGTGGGGAGCCTGGAGGCAGTGGATTTCTCGGGGAACAAGCTGTCGGGGAGGATCCCGGGGTGGATCGGGAACCTGAGCAGGCTGCAGTACCTGGATCTGGCGGGGAACGGCCTGGTGGGGCCGATGCCGAGGGAGCTGGGGAGCTTGAGGGCGCTGAGGGAGCTGTCGCTGGCGGGGAACGCGCTAGGGTTAGGCGGCGGCGGCGGCGGCGGCGGCGAGATACCGGCGGAGCTATGGCGGCTGGGCAACCTGACGAGCCTGAACCTGGCGGGGTGCCAGCTGACGGGGGAGCTGACGGGCGCCGTCGGCGGGCTCACGGCGCTGGAGAAGCTGGACCTCACGCGCAACGAGCTGTCGGGCGCGATCCCCGCGGCGATCGGCCGGCTGACGCGGCTGGCGTCGCTGGTGGCGCCCTACAACCGGCTCAACGGCACGCTGCCGCCGGAGATGGGCGGCTGCGAGGGCCTGCGCATCGTGGAGCTCTCCTTCAACCGCCTCTCGGGGAGGCTCCCGGACGCGCTCGCGCGGCTGCGCGCCGTCACGTCGCTGTCGCTGGAGGGCAACCTCCTGGAGGGCGCGATCCCGCGCTGGCTCGGCCGCTGGCAGAGCCTCACCGCCCTGCTCCTCTCCACGAACCGGCTCGCGGGCGAGATCCCCGCGGAGCTCGGCAACTGCTCCTCCCTCGTCACGCTCAGCCTCAACGGCAACCGGCTGTCGGGCGCGATCCCCGGCGCGCTGTGCGACGCGCCCTCGCTCTCGCAGCTCTTCCTCAACCGCAACCTCCTCGGCGGCACGCTCGAGTCGGCGCTGCGGCGCTGCGCCGCCCTCACCGACATCGAGCTCGACGGCAACCGGCTGTCGGGCGCGCTCCCGCGCTACCTCGCGCGCCTCGCGGGCCTCGTCGCGATCAGCGTCGACGGGAACCGGCTGTCGGGCGCGATCCCCCGCGAGATCTGGACCTCCCCGGCCTCCTCGCTCATGGAGCTGTCGGCGCGGAGCAACCGCCTCACCGGCGGGCTGCCGCCCGACGTCGGCCGGCTTACGACCCTCACCCAGCTCTGCCTCGACGACAACCTCCTGGAGGGCGCGATCCCCGCGGAGCTCGGCGCGCTCGCCAACCTCACCACGCTCACGCTCAGCTCCAACCGGTTCGCCGGGCCGATCCCCGCGGAGCTCGCGCGCTGCTCCCAGCTCTCCACGCTCGACCTCTCGGGCAACGAGCTGTCGGGCGCGATCCCCGCGGCGCTGGGCCGCCTCCCCGTGCTCGACTGCCTCGTGCTCTCGCGCAACCGGCTGTCGGGGCGCATCCCCGACGGCATCTGCTCCGCCGCCGCCGCCGACACCAGGGGCAGAAAAGG
>JBBBWG010015691.1:0-16551 GCA_037176905.1 Azolla pinnata
CATTATCAGTGGCCATCTCTATTTTAACTTCAGCACTTGAGTTGTGGATTCAATCCAACAAACAAGGCTATATTCTCGGTCCAACGACAGTTGAGATTTAAGTCAGCAATAACACTAATTCAGCCAACAAAAAACTATAATTTGCCCAGCAGACAACAATGATATAACGGCAGCAAGTAGGTGTGATTCAAATCAGAATTCAAGTTTGATTTAGCACGACAACGAGCTATATTTCAGCCAGCAACCAATTCTTATTCTGCCCAATAAACTGCTCTCATTTAGCATACAAACATTAGTGATTCAGATCAGAGAACAACAGCTCTGATTCAGCACAACAAATGACCGTATTTCAACTACCAAGTAGCTCTAGATTTACCCAACAAACACCTCTGATTTCAGCCAAAAACACCAACGATTTAGATCAGAAAATGGCTCTGATTTGGCATAACAAACAACTAAACATTAGCTAGCAAATGGGGCAGGGCAATCTTCTCATTTCAGCATTTTCTTCACTTCTCTAAATTTTGGACAAATTTTTGTCCTCTCGTCTAGTAGCAACAACGTTCTGATTCCATGTTAAAAATAGCGGTGGTTATTCAATGTGCAACAATGGACACGTGGTGGGCAGATCGTGAAAGATTGAAGAGAGAAAGGGGAGAAGGAGACGCACCTGTAGAGCAGCCATAGCACTTAGATTGGTAGAAGGGTGGAAGCCCTTTTCTTGTTCACTTGCATACACGTTTACAAAAAAGGTTTTTGAGTGGCTTATATAATAGGATTAGTAGCTAGGGTTATAACTTCAAATTACCACAATTATGATAGCTATTTCGCATAATCGCAATTTCTAATAGTCAAAAAACCTTTTGCCTGTTGAGCTTGTTTCTCAACAGATAGACAAGTAAGAAGTGAAAATATCCCACATGAATAGTGTTAGATAGGCTTCCTGTATAAATAAGTAGTGAAGGCTTGAGTTTCTCATTCATCTTAAGAGTTTTGAAATGAAAGGCGTTTGAAGATATATACGTTCTCAAATGGTGAACAAAAATAAATGTATAAAAATAAATAAACTGAGTTTTTTTTAATTTAAATATTTGTAGATAATTTAGCGTATATTTTTGCATATATTTTTGCATATATAGTTGCATATATATACGCATACATACTCTTGTATATACTTGCGTAAAAGACGCAACAAATTTGTGTATATACTCGTATATATTTTTGCGTATATACTCGCGGATATAGTAGTGGATATAAGTGCAGGTATACTCGCGGATATACGCAAAGATATACTCATGGCAAATTTTTTATGTCGTTTGCTGCGAGTTTTGCCGCGATTTTTTATGAACTTTTGCAGAACAAATTTCGCGGCAAAACTCACAGCAAACTGACCAATACCTTGTAGTGTCCCTTGGCTGCAGGAATTGTTGTCGCACTTAATGTTATTCAAATAGTCGATTATCACATCGTACAACTCTACGAATTGCCTCCATAAGTGATTAGTCTCTTTGTGAAAGGTCAGAAGCAAGTCTTTCACATTATTACGCAATCCATATTAGAATAAGGCCATTAACGCTACTTCATCCCAAGGAATATCACAAGCAAGAAGCCAAAGTCTGTTGCATAAGCTGAAGTAGGCCGATCACCTTGACATATCTTCGAATCCTGTTTATCTTTGTTCTCACACTATTTGTATCACTAAAACTTGCTTGAAACTCAACAATGAAAGTTTCAAAGTTCTCTAAGACTAGGGGTTTCTTCTCCAGAAATGGAACATTAAACCATGCTAGGGCAGATCCTATCAATAGTGTTCTAACTAGCCCTACTCGAGATGCATCACTTAAATATTTGTTGGGATCCATATTAATTACTAAGCGCACCTGGTTTAAGAAACCTTGGAACTTGAAGCTTGTACCATCAAACTTTGTTGGTAAACTAGTCTTTGGCTCTTTAATTGAACTTTGAGACGTCGAACCTTGTTGTCGAAGAGATAATGTAAATAATTCAAGTTGTTGCACTCTTTTAGACAACTCTTCATGTTGTGCCTTTTCAACACTCACTTGTTGTAAATATCTAAGAAGTTTCAGATTCTCTTGTTCTAATGCAGCTAATTTTGTCGTTAGAAGGTCAAGCTCTAATAGAATATGAGCGCACTCTTGCTTGCTAACAGTCTATATTGTGATAATAACACTTGGACAAGAAAGTTGAAAAAATCTAGAGATTTTGGCTCAAACTGTCATGATCGAAGCTCGTTGACAATGATGGACTTGGAAGACATGAATACAACAAGAAGAAAACTAGATAAGAACAAGAAGACGGGATATGTATTATTAGGAGACTTTGAGTACAAGGGACCGAAGACTAGTGTTAAATCGAAATGGTTCAATACTGAGACTAGGTCAGGATTTATACAATTCTAGGCCTTATATATGCTCCCCACATGGCTATCATGCATGCCACATGGCTTACATGCATGAATGCCAAGTGGCTTGCATGCACGATTGCCACTTGGTGGCTTTGAGAACTTACGATATCAATAGACGTCGCAAGTCGTTTTTAACGTCAATATGATAATGATTTAAGATATTATCAAGTATTTTTATAAGTTGAAGTAAGATAGTTTAATGGATAAGATTTGAGCTTATGTAGCTATAGGTGATAGGTTCAAATACGTATATAAATCTTCTTGTATTGGTACTCAAGATAGAACCAAAGTCCATGGTTGAATGCAAATAATGTTTAGATTGGATCAAATAGAAAGAAGCAATAAAGGTAGAGTTAACCTCGCTTAATAAAAGAAAAGTATTTGGTCCTGTAGGTCATACCCTTGAAGAGATATTCCCTATTGGATATAAATCGGTGTTTATTTGGAAACAGGATAAGAACAACCAGGTGGTTCGATATAAAACGAAAATAGTGGCGTAGCACAAGGGTTTAGGTAGAGACCCGACGTTGATTTCGTTGAAACATATTCACCTATAATGGATGCAATTATGTTTCGGTATTTGATATCAATGGTAGTGAACTTAAATTTAGAACTGCAGTTGATGGATATGGTGACTACATATATAAATGGGTGTTTGTTTGGAAATGGGATGAGAACAACTAGGTGGTTCGATATAAAACGAGGAGAGTAATGTAGCACAAGGGTTTAGGTAGAGACCCGACATTGATTTCGTGAAACATATTCACCTATAATGGATGGAATTATGTTTCGGTATTTGATATCAATGGTAGTGGACTTTAATTTAGAAATGTAGTTGATGGATATGGTGACTACATATATAAATAGGTGTTTGTTTGAAAACGAGATGAGAACTAGGTGGTTTGACATAAAACGAGGATAGTAATGTAGCACAAGGTAGAGACCTGACATTGATTTCGTGAAATATATTCACCTATAATGGATGGAATTATGTTTCGGTATTTGATATCAATGGTAGTGGACTTAAATTTAGAAATGCAGTTAATGGATGTGGTGACTACATATTTATATGGGTCATTACATTCTGAAATCTATAGGAAAGTACTAGAAGGAGTTAAAGTTCTAGAAAAAACAAAACGCATCATATATAGTGTTAAATTTCAAAGATCAATATATGGGTTAAAACAATCTGGTAAAATGTGATACAACAAGCTAATTAGTGAATTCTTAGCACGAAAAGGATTCATCAAGAATGATGATTGTCCTTGCGTATTCATTAGAAAATTATAACGAGGTTTCTGTGTTATTTCTGTATACATAGATGATTTGAATATCATCGGGAATACTGAGGACATAAAGGAAGTTAGTTCTTACCTAAATACAGTGTTCGAAATGAAAGAATTAGGTAAGACAAAATATTGTATAGGCTTGCGGCTTGAATATACCCATAAAGGTATATTATCACACTAGTTTATATATATTAATAAGATATTCGAGAAATTTAATATGAAACATTCATATCCAACTAGAACTCCCATGGTAGTAAGATCTCTTATTGTAGAGAATGATCCATTTAGACCACCAGAAGATAATAAGAAATTATTAGGACCTAAATGTCTATATTTAAGAGAAATAGGAACATTAATGTACCTTGCGAATAGTATTAGATCTGATCATGCTTTTGTTGTTAACTTCCTAACAAAATTCAATTCAGCTCCTACCAAAAGACACGGACAAGCGATAAACAAATCTTTCGTTATTTACGTAGTACTCCGGATCTTGGTTTATTCTCTAAACAAACTCAAGACCTAACCATGGTGGGATATGCAAATGCTAGATATCTCTTAGACCCTCACAAAGCATTGTCTGCGGTGGTAACCATCTCGCAAAAATAGGCAAAGTAGACAATGGTGGTGACATCAACTAACCACTCAGAGATTATAAATTTATTTGAAGCAACTAATTTAAGAATGTGTGTATGGTTTAGAAGAGTGATATACCATGTATTACATGTGAGCTAAATATGACTTTTACACCATCATTTATGAAAATAATTTTGTTTGTGTCGCACAAATACAAACTATATATATGAAAACAAGTGTCATGAAACATATATCACCTAAATTCTCTTATATGGACGAATTGCAAAAGAAAGAAGAAATTATGATAACTCTTAGCAAGACTACTGAAAATCTTGCTGATTTATTTACTAATTCTTTGCCAACTAGCATTTTTTAAAAGCTTATCTAAGGTATTTGTATGAAAAGGATGAGAGAGGTGCAAAAATCAGGGGGAGCACTGCCCTGACATTGTCCCAAAAAATTGCAGAGTTTCTTGTAGATTAGCTTATAGTTGTACCTTTTTTCTCTTAGTGAGTTTTCCTTGAAGTTTCTCACGTTTAGGTTTTAATTAGATAACAATACAATATAAGTAACGTGTACAATGTACTTTTTCTCCTTTGTTTTTTTTATTAGGTTTTTTTAAGGAGATTTAATGAGACATATGTATAACGCATTATTCACCCAAGGGGGGTTGTTATGAAACTACGTAGATTGTCCCACTCCTCCCTTCCTGTATGCCTTCTATTTCTAACGTGTAGCTCTTATGCCCCTTTATAATTTGAAGTGAACTCTTTTGGGTTTATAAATAATGCTAAACTCTTTTCCATCCTATTTCAAGAGTGAGACTAGAGATAGGCTTATATCAAAATAACTCCTTTTTATGAGTATATATACACACTTGTAGTGTTAGGAAAGGGGTTAGAGAGAGAAAGGTAGTATGCATGAGAGATTATTATAAATAACATTAATATAATTCTTTATCTCTCAATGTATCTCTATCTATGTTTATCTCTAAAGTTCTACTATTTTGCTGCGTAGATCGATTATGGAAGTCATGTTTTATAAGAAGACCTTTTTGAAGGATATACACCTCATCATGTGTCGCAACAAGATCCGAAAGGTCAAGCTTGGTGGGCGATCGGATGATTCGAAGTTGATTAGAAGAAGGCTACATTGGATGTAGGAGAAGACGTAGTGATGGATTATTATCCCTACCTTGGGAGCTATGTTGCTAGAGAGGACATTGGCAATTGAGATGCCGGGTAGCTCTTCGGCAAAAGCTGGATGAGAGCATCAGCGATCGAGATGCTGGGTGGCTCATCGTGCAGATGCCCTGCTAGTACATATCAATAAGAAAATGCATGTCGAATATTGTCCGAATCGTGCAATCCCATGGGAATGGGCCTGAAAGGTTGGGATTAAACTAACAAGGTGGGGAGATCCAGTTACCGATACCCTATCTGGCGGGACGTGACACTTTTCTTGTTTGTTTCTCTTTATTTACTTTTTAATTTCTGTGTGATCGGGATCGAAACACGTCGCAGAGATCCCTACATATCCCTGGATGCCACGAGTCAGGAAAAAACAAAATTGGCTTTTTCGTGTCATTCATTTGCCTCCATATGTTTAAATGTTCTCTAATGCAATCCTTATGCTCCATACCATCTTTCTCTCGTGGCGTAACAAGATCATTAAGCTAGTCTGTGGATTAATACCTCCACCTTCTGGACAATCCCATCTAGCCAAGTATGGTTGGGATTGCTAACCAAGTATGGCTTTGATGGCTAACCAAGCATGGTTTGTTTTGAATCGGGTGATTCAACACATTTTGAATGCAGGATTGGTAGGATTGGTAAGGAAACGGTGTAAAGGCTGGTAAGAGCTACGGTACGGCTACAGGAGGGACTTAACTCAAAGCTCATTTTTCATCGCATGAGAGCAATAGCAACAGTTTTCATTCGCGCAGAAAAGAGGTTTGGAATAGGGCACTAAAAGGTGTTGCGATCCAGGCGCACAAAAATCATCTGGATAGATAGAGAGATAGATTTGATTATCGCCTTTATAGGCTCAAATCTGACCTAGGAGACCAAAAAAAGTGATAAAGAGAAGAGAGTAAAAGTCCTTTGTGTCCACGCTTCCGGCCTATGCATTATTCGAGCAATCTCACATGGGCTCAGGCCAATGCCCCGTTTCTCTTGTACTGATATGCCATCTCCTTCTCGGCGATTCGTCCACCAAAGTGTCTCAGGCCCACCAATTCAACGTCCCTGTGAGCCTCGCCATAGTTTCCCCAAAAGAAAGTTTCATGCAAGGAATCATCAAAAAGTTCATTGCATTATTACTACAGATACTACCTGTTCGAGGTCTAGGTAGGACCTGGCTTGTAGACATGCATATACATGTAGCTAACTATCTGTATGTACATTGTCACACATGCATGTGTGTGTGTGAGCGTGTGTATGTATGTATGTATGTATGTATGTGTCGGTATGAGGAGGATTGGAGGATTTGGACACGTGGTCAGAATTGGTGACATCTCGCTTTCTCATACCCCATCCTCTCCAGATTGGGCAAGCATGCAAGCTCGACCATCGGCGGGGGCCCGCAGACGAACGCCGATGTATCAGGCAATGCAACTGCAAGAGGCAGATGCTCTGCAAGGATGCGGCCATCGATGCGCCCGACGCTATAAGGCCAATCCGTGTCATCTGGCCTTTCGACCACGTACCAGAGTCTGAAACGGCTCGCGCAGGTTCTCGCCCACGCATCCAGCTCTCTGCGCAGCATGATGTCCGCCTCGGACCGATTCGCAAACACCAGGTGCACGTGGGTGCCATCGGCGGGATCGTTGAGGATCGCGCGGATGAACTGATAGATGGGCGTGATGCCTGTTCCACCTGCCACCATCGCGCATTTCTTCATGAACCGACGTTGGCCGTCTGCTACGTAATGTCCACACCCAAGGTACTCGATGTGCCCCACGGGACCCTTCACTTCCACCATCTCGCCCACGCGAAGCTCATCCAGATACTGCGACATCAGCCCCCCGTCGGGGAAGCTCGGGTGCACCCCTTTGAAGTACACCTTGATGAGGAGCTCCATGTGCCCGATGTCGGCGTCGGAGCTGATCGGCGTATACGCGCGCATGCACAGCTTCCCTTGGATCATCGCCGACACGAACACGTGCTTCCCGACTGGAAGGCCGAGGACTTGCTCCTCGTTCGGCAGCTCGAACCTCAGCAGCCTCACGTCTCCGCTCAGCGCGGTTCGGCTCGACAGCTTCACTTTGATCTTCCGCGTCGGATCGAGGGCGTGCAGGGGCTGAGCCTCACTTATCGACGGCAGGCGGCGGAATGTGTGCGAGTGCCCATTCATACCGGCATCGTGGCGGCTGTTCTCCGAAGAAGCATCGCCGCCGATATTAATGATGATTTCCCCGATCTTGTACTCAGCTAGCATCGCCTTCGCCTTGCTCGAATGGATGGCTTCGAACTCCTCCGTGCAGTCCGATCCCGCGTTGATCAGGATGCTGTCCGAGCCGCCCGGGTGCTCCTTGAGGAACCGCGTGCAATCGTACACATCGTCATGCATGCGGATCCACGCCGACTCCCGCGTGTTGTGCCGCCGCAGCTCGGCGTCGGTGATCCGCCGCGCGTCGAATCCGCCGGGGTTCAAGCCCGGGCTCGACAAGCTCTTCCCCAGCACCTTGTTGGAGTGTTGTTGTTGTTGTTGTTGTTGTGATTGACCGTCTCGAGGTGAGGACAATGCTTTACCAGACATCCAGCCTCCCTCTTGGCTTCCAGGTTGCGTCGGATGTTCGAACGCGAGCCCGATCCCTCCGCTCTCCCCGGCTTTGCACGGATTGATTCTCACTCTGAACCAGCAATTGTTCATCATACCCTGCAAAAAGATCGTCCCAGAGAGAGAGAGAGAGAGAGAGAGAGAGAGAGTCTCAGGTGTCGGATCGATAGGCACAATGACAGACAATCGACCACGACCACGATGATGCAAATGATTCAAGTGTGTTGGTGGCTTTAATATATACCATCACGTTCCATGTCAAGGCTTGTGGTTGAGTGTTCATGGACGAGTCCCATGCCCTGACTGCGATCTCCTTGGCTTGAATGAGCTGCAGGAGCTCAACGTTAAGCCGCCAGAAGCACCAGCACCAGTAACGCCCGTGCGCCGTCGGCTTCTCGGGGTACGTGACCTCGCACAATGTCCATGTCTCGCCCGCATCTAGTGTGATCTCAACCCTCGTGACTTTCCGCCCACCACCTAACAATATGAAGAAGAAGACGGGGATCGCATCGTAAGTAAGCTGGCCATAGAAAGATGTGATTTGGGCTATATCGAGACAGGCGACTGGATTGATGGATAGCAGGTCCCTACCAGAGTAGGCATATCCCTCGAGTTTGAAAGGCGCTTGCAGGCTCTGCGCATTGATGGGCACGACTTGGCCGTGCGAAGGTGCGGTGATGACCGAGTTGATGTTGAGCTCGTTGATGATGTACTCAGGCTTGTACCACCAGCCTAAGGGCATCCGTCCGTCCGTCCGTCCGTCCGTCCCATGTAACAAGCACCAATAGAAGTTCCCGACTCAGAGTCAGAGTCAGAGTCACAGAGTCATAAAGAGAAAAGTTAGGCCAATGGAAACCCAAAGAGCCCTCGCCTCTCGCTATTCCCCACGTGGGGAACGTGCTCCTTTTTAGGCCATGCTACGTATACATGCGGAGTGGAGCAGAGTAGAGGAGAGAAGAGAGCCTGATTGAACTGAGTGGCATCGAAACAGAACACGGTGAAAGTTTTTCCTTTTTACCTTCGGCATTGGCCTTGTCGGCGTCGACGTGGGACGGGAGCACGCGGTTGTCCTTGTAGTGGTAGTGGTTGTCGGACTCGCGGCTCGTGACGGTGATGCGTGTGAGCCACTTGACCATGCGGCCGCCGATGTAGCCGGGGATGATGACGCGAGCGGGGAAGCCGTGGTCGGGTTCCAGGAGCTGGCCATTCTGCATGTATGCGATGAGGACGTCGCATGACTCGTCGAGGGCGACGCTGAGCGGGATGCTGGTGCCATACGGGGTCGGGGAGGCGCCGGAGGAGCCCGGGAGCAATTCGCGGCCCTCGAAGCAGACATGCAAGGAGGCCCTAGCAGGCTTCTGCTTCTTCTTCTTATTCTCCTTGTCTTGTTTCTGCAGTTTCTTCTTCTCCATATTCCCATCGCTACCCTTCTCAGTATTCCTACCCTTCTCAGTATTCCCATCCCTACCATTATCCATATTCCCACCCCTACCCTTATCCATATTCCCAACCCTACCATTCTCCATATTCCCATCCCTAGCCTTATCTATATTCCCATCCCTACCCTTATCACCCCTGCTACCCTTACCAGCTTCCTCACCCTCCTCATTGCCCGTGCACACCCCACACCTTTTGAGGATGTGCGCAAGCCGCGCCCCGCGCCACATCGATGTGCCGATCGCACCTGGCCCCCAGTTGAATCCCACCGTCTGCCTCACCATGTTCTGCTCCTTCCTTCGGTTCCCCGCGCACACCAAAGTTACTGGCATCTCCACGGCATCAAAACCCGACATTATCTCGGCCATAGTAAATGTCGTCGGCTCCGCCACCAGCCCCGACACCTCGATCGTCCAGCCGTCCAGGCCCAATTCCGCCCTCGGCACGTACCCGTGGTTCCGCACGTAGTGCAGCGATGTGGGCGTGAGGAAGCCGTGGCTCATCAGCTCCCCCACCGCCGGCTCGCTGTTGAATGGATGCCTCCCCGTCAGCCGGATGAGCTTCGGGTTCCTCTTGATCCATCCGTCCGAAGTGCCTGAATCTCTCGGATCGATCGACAGCTTCGCCATGTCGTCATCGTTAGGGTAAGCTATCACCTCTTCTTCTTCTTCCTCTTCTTCCTCTTCTTCCTCTTCTTCCTCTTCTTCAACTTCACTTGGGAAATGTTTTGCTGCTACTTGGGAAATGCGTATGCTTGCTTCGCTGGTGGGCATGGCTGGCTATTTCTCAGCGTGCCGAATTCTCTCTATCCTTGATAGAATTTGATCGATTGGGGGATCGTTGTGGGGGGGGATAGGCAGGTGGCCGTATAGTCAATGGCAGCCGAGCATCAGATCAGAAATTGCAATGAGGGCGGTTCTAGGGTTGGGAGGGGGGAGCGGAGAGATCGAAAGGCCCCAATTAGGGTTTGGGATTAGGGCAGAGATTTCGAGGGGGCGGGGAGGGGAGTATGGGTGATGGGAAGGGAAATTAAAGAGGGGATTGGATGTGGGTATTCGGAGATTAGAAGTGGGTCGGGCTCCGATGGAGGCGGGGATAGATGGGACGAATGGTTTGGATCAAGGGGATCGACGGGGAAGAATGGCACGCAATTAAAGCGGACAGGAGGCAATTAAGGCAGGATTAGCAGAGGGTAGATGAGTAGGTTGAAGGAAGGCAAATGGGGAGATTAGAGCGTGATTAAGGGGAAGATTGGGGGTATTAGGGTGTGGATTAAGGGCGAGGTGGGGAGGGTTATAATGAGGGGAGGGGGAGGGACTTTTTGGGCTATGGTGGTGTGGCGACTAGAAAGGACCTGTGTCTTGTGTGCCTTTTTTCTCTTCCCCCATCCCGACCCCTTTCCAAAAGCCAAAGCACGTCTTTCTTGTCTTCCTTTCTTGCCCTTTGCCCCTTCTTCCTTGGAAGGGGACCAAGAGGTCATGAGTTCAACCCCTTGTACAGATGAGACAAACCACACTGAAAAGCTTCTTCGGGCATCGTCGAGCCCGAGGTCTGTTACACAGCTCTTCTTGCCTCGACCGGCGCCGGCCTCGGAGTGCCTTCCGGTAACGTGGGCCCGTGCTAAACTTTACCATCTATCTCTCCTCTACTCTTATTTGCCGCCTTTTCCGCTACCTTCCCCATCCCCATGCTGGCACACATCCCCTCCCAAAATCTTACGCTACCTGCTCTGCTTTGCGCTCGGTGCCACGGAGTACGCACGGCCTCCAACCACGACCACATTTTTTTTCTGTGGACATAGAATCTGAAGAGTTGGTGGCCCCAAACAACGGAATGGGGCTTCACGACGTATTCGGATCTCCATCTTTCTGTATGTACATGAAAGGCGAAGGCCTTTTTCGTAACAGCTACAACTGCGTATCCAGACTCGATCTTATACATCGCAAGTGTTACCCCCTCATGATACAAACATCCATCCATTGTGTTCTCCAGATTGGGAAGCCTACGCTCGCCTTCTTGTCGTAGTGGCCAATCAGGCCTAACCAGGTTAGATTGGCGTGCAGCAATGTATAGCTTTCCGAGCTATGTATACACCCTGACATTCTTTAGTGTAGGACACTGGTTCTTGTGGACCTAGCATCGTATTTGTTGCATTACAACTTTACTAATCATTAAGGAAAAACAAATAAGGACTCAAATTAAGAAAATAGACAAAAAAGAGTAACCACCACATCATACCCAAACACCCTTATGGGACATTTGATCAATGTATTGGTAGAATAGGGTTGTACCTTGGTGGGTATGATCACAATCTTCCCACGTCGACAAAGCTGATATGGAATCTCTTCGTATCCCTAAGTAATCTCTGGACAAGGATTACAAGAGCACCTAAGATAAAGAGATCAACCACAACACTTCAACACTGAAGGTGCATGCTTGCCATATGCCTATTATACATGATCGTTGCTCGGTGGCTCATTCGTCAACACAATGTTGATGTGCCTACAATAAGATGCATCACATAAATTTTAAATAATAAATTTATAGAATGTAACAATTATGGTTAATCCTTTTATGATAAAGGCCAAGGGTCCAAATATTTGCTTATATCACTTTATGCTGTCACTTAGGCCACTTTAATAACGAGTTCTCTGAGTAGCAACACATGGGCTAAGGCGCAAGTTATTAAGGTATTTATATTTTCATGTATTAGTAGGGTTTGCACAAGGGAACTTAAAGACATATATCTAACTAATCAACAAGGAAGTATAACTTCTTGTTGAAAAGCTAGTACATACAAACCTTATAAGTGGGGGTGGGGATAGAACAACTTGGTCTAGGTGGGACTTGAGATTCACAATGAAGCATAAATTAAATTGTAAGTTAATTGTTGTGTTATTACTGTGCTTCTTATTGAGGGAAATCTAACAAACGTTTTTAGTGAATCGATGGTGTCAAGGCTGTTCCTTGTTCGAGGTAAACTAACAATAAAATTCATCAATTTAATTTTCGTTGTGCATACAGATATCTATTGGGTGTAAAAGGCCAACGACGTTTAGTTGCTACATCTTATTAATCTAATATTAAAAGGTTTGAGGTATATATATATATATATATATATATATACATACATATGTATGTATGTTTGTAAATTGCAATGCATCTCACACTACAAAATGCAATACAAATGACAAGGAGTATTCATTCGAATGCAAAATAACTTGAAATTATTTATCAATTGTTTCTTAACATTTAGTAAATCCAGAACTGAAACCTTTCCATTATAATAAAACAAGCCATTAGAATTACGAAAGTTTCTCCTTAGAAATTATTTTGCTTTTATTAACAACTTTTTAAAACATTGGCTTGTTTCTTGTACTTTGAGAAATAATCGTCATCAAGGTATTTCCTAATTTGAGATAATAACATTTGATTTTTTTGTAAAGCTGGGTATGTTACTTTCTTTAATGTGAGTGAGAACATTGGCAACAATGTTAACATTAATGAATAAACACTTGCAATATTTTATAAAAATTCATGAGCTTGAATGAGCTGAGCCCATTGTGGTTGCAACCTACAAGATCTTATTGATCATAGAAATACTTCAATATTGGGCATACCTATCATTATTATGATGAGCTTTTTTTGTATAAGTAATTAATGGGTTTCCAATGTATGTATCATTGCAAAACAAGCCGCCTCTTTTTTTAGAACAAACTATCGAACTTGAGTGGGACATACTTCAATTCTAGTTGCAAGATGACGACCTTAGTAAAAATGATACCTCTAATTGTAGTATGATTAACATTGAGTTCAATTTCAAACAAATTTGAGGAGTCTAATAAAAAAAAGAGTTGGGATGGAATGCACTTGTCTTGAATTGAACTAAAGAATGCATCAAGTTTGTCATTCTAGGAATTGACTTGATTAATTTACATGGATGATTGTACAAAATATTTGCACACAAACGAAGTCAATAAACTGTGGATGATTACAATTAATTGATTTCCATAAGGAACAATTATTCACCAACTTGTAAAAATTAGTCTCAAGTTCATGAACATTATGAGTTGCGCTCCTCTTCATCCTCTTCCTCTTCCGTTTTAGTCGATATTGCTTATTCTTAGTCTTGTTGTTGTTGCAATACTTCTAATGATGTTTTGTTAGAATAATCAGTGAAATAATAATTGTTAAAGTTGGCAAACCCAACTTTATGGCATGGCTAGTTCGGATGGCGTCGCTAGCTCAGCCAGCTTAACGGATTAAGAGAATCCGGTTAGCCTCATGTTCAATATGCCTTTGTGAGACGATGCATTTATGAGCTATGACATTAATTCCACCCCACTTTGCTGTGGCACAAGGTTGATAGCCTTGAATGCACTCTTTATGGAAAGCATTGAAAGTTGTGTATGTAAGACACCTGTGAGCTGCATTCTAAAGTTTTGGACAAACCGATTAAGTGAATACATTTGTACTTTCTGTGCATATTCTCTTCCTCTCTCTCCGTCTCCATCTAAGGGCATAGCTTATAGCACGACCATTTAAGAGTGTGGTCATGCTTTCGTGACATAGATCACCCGATACCTTTACACGGTATTAGATTGCGAGGGTTGAGACACCTCGGCAGCCAACCAGGAGAGAGAGTTGTTGTGCGACTGCCACAAAGAGCAAGGAGAAGCTATTGAAGGACCACCAAATAGCAACATTACAGTAGTAGTTGGAGCACACGACGAGATGAACTAAAAAATCATCTCGGAGAAGCTTGCTTCCATCGGAGAAGTTGGAGCGTGGAAACATGTATCTTGGCATTACAAGATGAGCTAGTACCTCCAAGGGCGCCCTAGAACGGGCACCGAACATTGCCCACAAGACTACCAAACCTGGCAACAAGGCATGAGTCAACACATACTTTACTACTTGGCATCGTGTGTGGAGGACAATGAAGTCTGCCACATCAGAGATGTTGCATCCTCGAAGCAAGCGTGGGAGAACCTAAAGAAGGTTTACATAGCTTCAACCACTATGCACAAGCTTTTGCTCAAGCAAGAGCTAAAAAGCCTCTGCCAATGGGACATGTTTGTAATGGAGTATACCTCAAAGATAAAGAAGATCTAGGATGTAGTTGGGTCCATTGAGATGATAGTGAACAAGGAAGAAATGGGCAAATATACCTAGGAGGTCTTGAATAGCGATGTGACACATTTCGAATGGCCATACGCATGAGAGAGTTGCTCCCCCATCTTTTTTCAACAGGAAGTCCATGTTGCTTGTTGAAGAGAATCACAAGAAGACCTTGATAAGTGAGCCTTCAGCCGGTAAATATTGTAATCGCAATCATCTAGTGGCCAAGGAAAAATAGGTAAAACGGTGTCGTGAAACTAAGGTTGCACATGTTGCATTGGCGATTAGATATTCAGTGAGAAATAAAGTAGTCAACATAAAGATAGTTTAAAAGTGAAGATAGTTTAATGGATAAAGATTTACTTTTAAAAGCTTAGGCATTAAGTTCGACCCCACTCAAGTTTTTTCCTAACTTTTTTTTTCTTACTTTTTTTTCATTTTTTTTTCCCTATGGCGACCCACTCCATTATCTATATAAGGAGTGGTTACCACAAAGAAGAGGGGGGATTGGTGGGCATGTAGGATCGGATTTTCAATTATATTAGATATTGAGATTACACTTATAATTATCTTTTATTATGTAATTCATCTATATTCTCTTCTCATCTTGTCTCTCTCTGGTTCAAAGACCGTATGTCTCCGCCCCAAACTGAACAATTACATAGAGCATGTCAACGGGTTGTAGTAGTGGCAACTACAGAGGGGAGTGGAGGATGCCCATACGGGTTGCGAAAGACCCTCCTCAAATCGCTGCATAGTTGATGTGACCCTTGCTTCAGAGTTGTAGTTTTTGTAGTAGTGGATTTAACACAACATTGATACGACCATAGATACAAACATAGATGTTAATTTGATGTGGCCATAAACGCGACTATAGTTGCATAGTTGACACACTTTTTCCAATAGCAAATTTACTAAAACATTGATACAACTTTGATGCGACCATAGACACGATTGTGGATGTGTGCATAAATCCAACTATAGACGTGAACATAGTTATATAGTTGACACACTTTTTACTATATAAAATAATAACATATTTGACGCAAGCATAGAGGCAAGGCACCTTATTGGAACTTTGTATTACAACCAAGATTTGAATCTGTGACCTTATTTTATATAATCTAGTGATTTAGCCAATTGGTCATACACTCATATTATAAATAATATACATTACAAGGTATTGGTCAGTTTGTCGCGAGTTTTGCCACGAAAATTTGTTTTGTAAAAGCTCAAAACAAATCGCGACAAATGACAAAAAATTTGCCATGAATTTACCGAGAGTATATATGCACATATATATGCGAGTATATACACACATATATAAGCGAGTATATACACAAATATATACATGAGCATATACGCCAATATATATGCGAGTATATACGCGAGTATATATGCGAAAACACGCCAAATTGCCGCTTCTATTTACACAAGTATATATGCGAATATATTCGTGATAACACACGAATTTGCCGCGTCTATTTACGCAAGTATACTTAAATATATATACAAAATTAGACGTGAAATTATCTACAAATATTTAGATTAAAAAAGAAACAATAATCTCATTTTATTTATGTCTATACATTTCTTTTTGTTCTCAATTTTAAAACATATATATCTTCAGAAGCTTCTTCATTTCAGAACTCGTATTTTGAATGAGAAACTCAAGGCCTCACTGCCTAGGACACAATGCGTTCAAATCCTGATTGGGACACAATGTTACAATATGGTTGTGACAATTTTGTAGCAAACACATGACTGTCAGGGACAAGCGGACAACGTAAGAATACTATATGGCTCAAGCGAGTACGATAATAAGAGAGATTAGTGGAGTGAAAAGGGGGAGCAAATGATACGCGAATAATGGTTGAAATTATATTAATGATCAGTTGGAGTACAGAGAAGGCTAAGGGGTGCGAT
>JBBBWG010015702.1:0-11994 GCA_037176905.1 Azolla pinnata
TGTACGTTGGTTTTCGGTATTTTCGGTAACGTCGGTATTTTCGAGTACTTCGCATTTTCGGTATTTCTGTGTATTTCGGATTTTCGTGGAATTCGTTAAGTTCGTGTTTCGGAGTTTCGCGTGTTTCGTGAGCTCCGAAACTTCGTGTATTTCGTGAGCTCCGAAATTTCGTGCGTTTCGTGAGCTCCAGAATTCCGTGTGTCTCGTGCTTTCGTAGTTTCGGGTTTCCGTGGAATTCGTGGTTTTCGGATTATCCGGAGTATCGTGGATTTCGGGTCTTCGTAGACTCCGCGAGATTTCGTGATAACTTAACTTGCCTTCACGCTTGCTACTCGTCCCCTCCTGCAAGCTCCCTGTGTTGCTCCCCGTCCGTTCTGTTATTCCTTGGTCTAGGTCCCCAGTGGTCCCGCCCTTCTACGCGCAAGCGCGCATCATCGCAACACCACGGCAAATGTGCAGAAATTATGCGGCAAATGTCGAGCAAAGCTCGCGGTAACTTTCTAGCAAAGCACACGGCAAAGCTCGCGGCAAAGTTGAAGTAAAGGTCGCGGCAAAATGCCCGGCAAAGTGCAAGCAATGTTCCTGCAATAGTCTCGGAAATACTCGCGATAAGAGCTCGACAAATTTGCGGTAAAACGTCCGATAAAAATCGCGGTAATGCTCGAGGCCAAACTCACGGCAAACATTGCAGAAATATTTGCGGCAAACATGCGGCAAACCTCGCAGCAAGGTTTTCCACTAAAGTCGCGGCAAAACTCGCGGCAAAGTTCGCAGCAATGTCGCGAAAAAGTCGCACCAAAGTCGCGGCAAAATTTCACGGCAAACCAGAATGTCGTTTGCCGCGAATTTTGCCGCAACTTTTGCTGAACTTCCGCAGAAGACTTTTCGCGGCTAATCTCGCGGCAAACTGTTGAATACCTTGTAGCGAGTAATATTTCTAGATAAGATTGCGGCAATGCTCGTGGAAATATTCCAACTAAGGTTGCGGAAAATTGCAAATTTTTCGAGCGGGAATATTTTCGGCAATACACACATAAATCAACCTAGAAAAATTGCATATTTTTCTTGCGGCAAAATGTCCGGCTAAACTCGCGGCAAAGCCAGCATCAATACTCACGGGAATGGCGCGGATAATGTCGCGGCAAAATAGACGTGAACGCTTGCGGCAAATAATAGCGCGGCAAAAGGTCCGGCAGAATGAGCGATACAAGTGCGGCAAAGGTCGCAGTAAGGCCTGCGGTAAAATTACCGCACAGATAAAAAAAATTTGCCACAACCTTGCCACATCGTGGCAAAGTCGCGGCAAACTGTCGCGACAAATAGCCAATTACCTTGTAGTGACATCCCCAAAGTCCTCATACTTTGACGGGAGTGAGTTGATAATGCTTGCCTCTACGACACAATGCACAATTGCCTTCATTGAAACTTTGACATGACCATCCGCCTTCGAGCTGGTTCATACTCAAATAGAGCAGTGAGCGCCAGAAACCGATTTGGGCCCTTTTGATGCCACAACATGAGACTGCTTTGACCGCTAAAACCTCCCGGCTAGTTTGCGATGTAAAAGTGATCGAGTGGTTGCACCAATTGATAATTAGGCTATGTGCCTTTAACCAAGACAAACCAGGTATGACTAGGTGTTGTGGTGAAGTGATGACGTAAAATGTCAAGACGTTATGATGATCCCCGAGCTGTAAGAGGAGCGGGACAATGGCTTCTGTGATTACACCGGAGCAAAGCATATGCCCATCAATAACATTTTGTCCATAAAATATGTGGTTGCCTCGGAATCGAGAAGTGCTAAGGACTCAATTGAACTAGATTGTAAATAGATGCTAACTAAGAAGGAAAAATTATCTATAGGTGTAGCAAAACTTTACGAGCAACATGAATTCGGATTGTCAAATCGCATGGCTCCTACTTTAATTAGAGCATCGTCATCGATCATTTCTTATTGGGAAAATTAAATGGGTGGAGGCGCCACAATATAAATAATGTCCATTGGTTCGTCGAAACCTTTTTCCAGGCTCGGTAAATGGGACTCGAGCTTGGTCAATTTCTATCGGCACAAGGTCATTGAATAACAATATTAGAGGAGTTCTCGAAATAAGTTGTCACCTTAATGTCGTTCGTTCCTCTTGATGAAATTCAAATAGTTTGTTGTCACAACTCATTGCTTGCGTAATGGCTCATGACAAGGAAGTAGGCCCTGATGAAATTGGTCACAGAGCGCTTGGCCATCCCATTGAACATGATATGCTAATTGTTGAAATTTAGAGGCATAGACAGATATCGGATGCATATATTGATGTAACGAATAGCGTTTGCTAATGGCTGCTCGGCATCGGTCCGTATTCCTAAATGTCACTTCAAACTTTGCCAAAAATTCATGAATGTTTTGTAGAAGTGGTGATGATGTTTCAACCAATGGTACGAACCAGGCTTGCGCAAATTCTGAGAGAAGGGACCCAATGAGATTAACTTGATGAAAGTTATCTAAATATCATTGGGGTTGTAGTTGCATAATAAGCTTGATATAATTTATGAACTCTCGAAAGCACAACCTCATGCTATCGAATTTGTTAAGTAAACTGACTTTACGCTCTAAACTTGTAGTGAGATGGAGAGGAGTTGGAGAAAGGGTTGATGGGGGACCAAGCTCTATAGGTACAAGATTTGTTGATGTAAGTGGATAGTTTGTTTTTTTTTCTTTCTCAAGTTCTATCGGCATTCCAGCTTTGTTGATGTAAGAGGATAGTTGGTTTTTTTTTTCTTTCTCAAGTTCTATCGGCATTCCAGCTTGAAGCTTCTATAGCAATTGGCTTCAATAGTTGATTTAGTCTCTTAGTAGAATCCGACATCCTCAAGCTTAGGAAATCTGGAAGGTGAACAAACTGTCACAGACAGATACAAAAGAGCAAAATGGAGTTTGGCAAGGGCAGAAGAGAAAAGTGAGAAGTAATTGATAGATGAAGCTAGTATTGATTTCATAAATGACATTTTCACCTTAACTAGATCAAGGTGAACCCCTGTATTTATACAATTCTAGAACTCTTGCATGCAAGAAGAGGGACTTGTATACAATAAAAACGAAATACATGTAGAAGCTTGTAAAAAGTTCTAGAACTTTATAGACCATTAGAAAGGAATATTAAATTTATATGTATTGATGTTTATATTATGATTTTATGTTTGATTAATCAATTAAACTAATGGACTTTATAGATAAGGTCTTGGGTTTAAAACCTATTTTTATGACAGTAATTGTTTATTTTTTGTCTATCTTTGGAAAAGTTTGTTTGTAATAATAATAAGTATTACTGTGAAATGTAGGAACTAAGCTCTTCGATAGGGGATCAATGAATTTGATGAAGAACTAAATGGGTAGAATTCCAATCTGAGATTTCAAGGAAGAGGTTACTTGGAAAAAGCTATCATGTAGCGAGTGCATGGATCGTCATGTTTATGCAATGTGGCATGTCTAGCAACGCTAAACATGTGCTTAACGAGCTTCCAGTGTGACAATTCCCTCTTGGAATGCATTGAATTCAGGTTATTCTCGACAAGGTCAAGGGCATGACACCATCTATGTAAAATGTGGAGGCTCGGAGATTCATGGATAGCTTTTGAGGTCGGGATGTAGTTCCTTGAAATGCACTCATTGCTAGTTATGCCCAAGAATGGGAAGGGCATGAAGCAATCCAGTGTTTTGAAGAGATGTAGTGGGAAGGGTTGTTCCCCAATGCCATAACTTTAGCCATACATCTTAAGATCTTGTGGAAGCTTAAGATGTGGATAAGGTTCCTTAATCATTAAGCATAAAAGTTTGAAGTCTTTGAGACATGGCTGCAAATGTCATACACAAGGCTGCTCTAAAATGAAATGCAACTATTGCTCAACGACTCTATATATATGTTGTCAACTACTCACTGTGCTTCATTGATTCCTATATGTGGCTTCTGGCAATCATATTTTATCAGTTAAACAAATACAAAAATAATTAACACTTTCTAGAAAAGGGAATTCAATGTATGATTCCAAGCATTATATTAGAGTAAAGACCCACTTTGAGTAATCTTCATTCATATACTATTTGAGGTTGAAAATGGTGGAATCTCAATATCAATGGAGCTGTGGTGAAAAATCTGCACCAAATTTCTTGTTTTCAAAAAACATTTTGCATGTTTTATATAAATCCCTCTATATCAACTTCTAAACTCAATGTATATCACATCAATTCTTCTCAATAAAGTGTTATGGTTACAATAATATAGAATTTGTGGATGAACTATCAATATACTACAAATTTGTTGAAATAAAAATATTGTCATCCTACTTGTTTTGGGAAGAACTTGTTTCTTTAAGCTTGTTTCTTGTCACATGAGATTGAGCTCGGACAATAACTATAATTTATGGTAAAGCTTCTTATTTCATATCATCCTTTGTATATTTTTCCCGTTGTAGATGGAAAGACCATTGTTGATGTGGGCAGGAGATAGATAAGGCAACAATGTAAACTCTTAATTTCTTTATTGTACTTCATTATTTGGATCAAGTGGACAAAGAGATTATCATAAGCAAAGGCGAGAAAAGATCGGTGGTCTTAGAAAAGAAAGCAATGATCAAGACTTGCATGAAGAACATTCTAGTATGTGAATGATTCATCCACCCGATCAAGATGGCTAGTCCTATCAAAGCATAGGAAAAGTTAATTGTTATGTAAGGTCTAGGAGAGGGTAGATGTTCACGATGAAAAAGGAAATGGTTAGATCCAGGAGAGCAATTGTTTGCCTCACATTTTCTTTTTCATCAAACCAAAATTTTCCTTTCAAAGGCACGACATTTAAGAACACATATACATTGAATGAGGTGGTCACCTTTACTTGATTTTTTAGTCTAACTTTCATAGTGTAATGATATCTATCATTCTCGAATTTAGTTCTATATGTAACTAGAGACAGTTCATTTCGGTGAGTATAAGTTAATAACATATTTATTTTTAGATAAAGTTGAAAAAATATAATATATAATAGATACTACAAGGTATTGGCTCGTTTGACATATTAATTAATGTAAAATTGGTTTTAATTTTTTTATTTCAAGTTGTATCAATAATTAAACTTATAGCAAAGTCGCAAAAAATCTTATATGATCAAAAAATATATTGATGTAACATATTTACACTTTTTGGTTTTCTATCTCCGCTTATACATATTTATTCATTTGTAGCATTACAAACATAAATATGTATATATGTATACACACATTTGGATCCATTTGTATGCATATTCATCTGTATTTCTATATGTATGTATGTGTATATTTATGAATATTACACATCAGATTAGAATCAGGGATATGCTTTAAAGCAAGGAAATTCCGTCGGGGCAAAAGCCAAAAGGCCAATTTATAAATAGATCAGAACTACCAACTATGAACAACACGAGACCGATGAAGTTGAAACACCAAAGTAACATATCTAGGCAGTGGCAGGGAACCGGAAGCAGAAAGCACAACGAAAGAGAGCAAGGAGATGGAGAGCTTTTACTTGATATTGGCTCTGCATTTCCCCATATACGATGTGAGGTTGAACTGGACCCAAGCATCTGCAACAACAAGAGAGGCGACGAAACTGTGGAGGAATTTGTCAGGGATGCTAACCATGATCTCGATGATGGAGCCAACGAGTGTAAATCACTCGTTATGACGGTAACTCACCCATTAACATTTGAACACGATAATCATGAACATTTTAATTCACAACTTCCCATGCCAATTCATCCTTTTGTTCAAATGTTCCGGTGCCATTGCAAATAACCTTCACATACCATGCCATTGTCAGCACAGTTTACATTTGATCATTTCGTGATTCTCAAACATGTTGTGCACAGCTCAACGTATTCCTGAGTTGAAGAATTTCATTGTTAAGAACCATTGTAGTAAGAGCTTATATTGGAATATGGAGCGATTCAGTATTCATTGTTTCTTTGAAATGTATAGAGCATTTGTGATACAAATTGGGAGTACAGTTAAAATCGACGAGCAATGGCCCGACAATATTCGTGGAAAAAGTGCATTCCATGAGAGAGGATTTCACGAGACCAGGTTCCTCACAATCATGGTATCAAACATATCCCTAGGCTCTACTAGGCTGCCACATTCAACGTACATACCCACAAGCGCGGATTCGACGAATCCATAACCATCACTATCATTATCATCATCAGCATCATCATCATCATCATCGAATCCCATCTTTACGATTAGAGAAGGTAGGCTAGCGCCGCTTTCGATCCAGTCCAATCCAGCCCGCTCTTTCAAACAACAAACCGATGTCATGACGTTGGAAGAGATTCCACCTGCGTGGCATCGTTTTGAATAAGTCAATTGCTTCTTTGGCATGGCCATGGTTGAAGTAACCTCCGACGTTTGCCATCCATAACACTCAACATCTTTAGTTGGGATTCGATCGAACACGCTCCGGGCTTCGATGATCAGACCATAATTGCAATATATATAATCGAGCCATGCACTTTTCTCACTCTAGTTCTTTTTGCAGATCCCGATCTGCATATGGATTTCTTGACCCCTTTTTGCAGATCCATCGATTCTCCTGCAAGCTTTCAAGATGCATCGAAATGTAACCAAATTGGGACACAATTGCATTCTCTCAAACACGATCAGCATTTCCTTGTTAAGGCCATTCTAAGCATACCCTGATATCAACAGTCTCCCTACAACCACATTTGGATCCTTCCAATCGTGGATTACAACGTGTGCTGCCATAAGTAAGCACATCTTTGCATACATGTCCAAATGACTACTTCTAGAGGAATCTATGTCAAATCCCTTCTTCACGATCTCAAAATGCACACTCTACATGCATTTCCTGATCGATTTGAGGCAGACCAAACCTTGAGAAAAGACCAGAGTGTGCACTTGCTAGGAACGATAGTACCATCTTCACTCATCTTCTTGAATAGGCAAAATGATTACCAGAATTCTCTACGATCGACGCATGCTTGGATCGGACAAGCCCATGAATCCGCACTCCTGTTGATGAATCTACCCAAAACTCGTCAAGTTGTAGATCTGCCACCAAATTCACTACCATTAGAAACAAGGCGACATATCTAACTTTGTCTACCACATATCCTAATCGAGAATGTATGCAGCTAGAGATGGTTAATTCCCTACTATGAGTAAATATATGGAATGATTGAGGTGAATAGGAGTTGAGCAACATATTCATTTTGACACAAAGTTGAAAGTATAATCTAACATGATGGACACCCCGAGCTATTGGCTCATTTGACATGCCAATTGATGCAAATTTTGGTCTTGAATTTCTTATTTTAGGCCGTGTCAACAGGAAACTCCTAATAAACTTGCGGCAAATTTGATGCAACTAAACAAAATATTCATATAGTATATTCTCACTTCTTGTTTCTCTCTCTCTTTATGTACATATTCACTCATATGTACCGTTCCAAACATACATTTGTATATGTATACATACATGCATATTCATTTATATATGTATATCTATATATGCATATTCATCAGTATTTCTATATGTATATATATTCATATATGTATTCATATGTATATTCTAAGGTAAAAAGGGAGGAGGAGGAGAAGCTGAAGCATCAACAACAATGGCAAAGATTCTATCTTCTCCTTGAAGATGTTACGTAAGCGGAAAAAACCCAAGGATACATTTTTTTATTTCCTTTTTTATTTTTTCATTTATTCTCACTCGTTTATCTATTTATTTCCTCTTCATTTCTTCATTTATTTATGGGAACATTACCAAAAATCTCCTAGAAAAAAATTATAAATTACATTTGAACGCCTATGAAAATCAAATATTAAAAATTAATGTCTAGTCTTATATAAGTTCTATCTTGAAATTGAAAAAATTAAGTATTAAAAATTAAATTATATATAGAGGAGCCTAGCCTACACGTTCTATCTTGAAATTGATATGTTAATTAGTGATATGATCTAATATCTAATTGCTCTTTGATCTTGCTTGATATGCTTTATTGGTAAATAATCAGTCTATTTTATAACACTTGTTCTTTTATGTATTATTATGTACTTGGATAAAGATGAAATATAACCATTTTGTTTTATGTAACCTAAAACATTTGCTCATGTATACTAAGACTTGCTTTCTATAGCAAAAAATTAATCCATCTTGAAATTTAGTAAAGACTTCAATAGAAATATATAGATAAAAAAAAGCCATCAACATGTATGGTACTTGAAAAATTATCCTTCAAAACAAAATGGAATTGTCAAGATTATAAAGAGTTCTATCTTAATGGGGTACAATGGATCATTCTAAGATTCTGAATAGTGACACCAATACATATAGTGACAATTTGGTCCTTTCAATGGCAATCATGGAAGAAGATAAATTCAAAAAAGCAATTATGTATTTGTATCAATAGTGACACCAATCTGTTCGATTTTCCATACTAAGTAACAAATTCAAATCATAGAACGTAACATTTACAAGCTTTTGGTTTTGTAAATGCAAATGTAAGTTTGCAAACGTTTGCAAATGCTATGAGCCAATGTTGTGTGTTTTTTTTCTTTTCTTTTTTTGAAAAAGAAGCCATTATTGTTTTTCTTTTATTTGAAAGAAAAATCAATTTATATTTCTTAAAAATAAATGTTTTATAAAATTTACCATTCTTCTGGTCTGAAACATACTTTTGGTGACTTATCAATCTCGTTCCTCGAATGATTCTCAATCGTATTTGCAGCTTACCATTCATTCTATTGTCCAAATATAACAGTAAAATGGTATTCTTTGTTCTAAATCTGGTGCAAAATGCTTCGACTCATAACATTACAGTACAGAATGCGATGATACGATTCTCTACATACTGAGAGCATGGCAACATAGCTCATGTCGTTCAAGTATAGCTTGTGTATAGCAGCAACATCGATGTGATTCGCAAACCAGTATTACAAATACAAATGTGGTTCTAAATTCTAATGTACAAAAAAATTCCGCCCCAAATTGCAAGGAGGC
Organism: Azolla pinnata; assembly: GCA_037176905.1. Lineage (NCBI taxonomy): Eukaryota > Viridiplantae > Streptophyta > Polypodiopsida > Salviniales > Salviniaceae > Azolla > Azolla pinnata. The sequence goes on from JBBBWG010015702.1 coordinate 9,050, forward strand.
CTGTCATTGGCGGCCTGACCTGTCTGCAATATATATATCCTGTATACAGGGAAAATAGTTGCCTCTTTCATAGTGATTCTACCGACTCCAGATATCCATGGAGAACTCTGACCCTCCAGCGGCAGAGAGCATCATGATCCTTAAAGAAAGAAGACACGGAGGCCCTAAAATTGGAGAGCGATCTCTCGGTGTCGACAAAGATCACTATGGTACTTGCTTGGACTGTACTCCTCGCCTAAATCGCCCTCATAGAAACTCGCTTCTGAAGGAATGCGGCGGACCTCGACTTGCTCATTTGTGAGCACCTCTAGTACCTGCAAAAAGACCAGCAACATTGCACAAAAGCACTCCTAATTAGGTCAGGCTGAAAAATCTGGTTTTATCATACATAAACACATTCATGCATGCAGGTACCCATGTGTGTCTGTCTCTGCTCTCAAAGTATGTATATCCGTGAATGTATGTATTTTTTTAACTCTAGTAATTGCATCAGGTTGAATCAACCAAAAGAAATCTTCTGCTGGACAAGAAGATATAACAATCACATGCCAAAGCATGACTTGAAATCATCTCCTTTAATCCAGATTCGGTCTTTCGACATCTCTTGTTTTATCAAAACAGTAGATACACTATACAGGCTTCTCACCTTTCAAGATTGGAATGTATATACTTGTATGAGATCATTGCATTATATAGCTAATGCATTTCTACCTTGTGATCTTCAGTCATCAAACACAAGGGCTCCTAATCCAACAATCACATGTCCTCCAAAAAAAAGAAGACCCGTATCCCATAAGCAGCTGATGTACTGTCTAGGAGAACAGATCAGAATGATTACCTGGCTCATATTTGGTCTGCAAATGGGAGAGGGTTGTATGCAAAGATTCGCTACCATGGCAATACATTGCATCTCTTTTTCGTCATACTTCCCCTCCAGCTTTGGATCAACAAGATCTTCTATTTTTGAAGATTCTAGCATAGGTTTTGCCTATTCATTGAACAATTGCATCACGTTGGCATACGTTTCCCCATGCCTAAGATAAAATTCCAACTTCAGATACTGATGCACTTAATGCTATTCTTACCCAGACAACAAGGCTCTGTTGAGCATGATTGATAGGTTGACGGCCGCTAATAAGTTCAAGCAGAAGTACCCCATAAGCAAAGACATCGGTCTTTTCATGTACGATACCATACATGAAATACTCTGGTGCAAGATACCTGCCAAAAACAACAAAAGACAATTTTCGTTTGAAATGGACGGTGGCAGGGATTTCAAGTGCCAAATGTTTGTGCTTTTTCTTCTGAAAAGCATCAGAAAAGTTTCAAATTCGTTTGATTTTTCTTTACTTTTGAGAAGCTAACGAGGAGTTCACTAAGCACACATTTAGAAGAGAATATTATAGATAACAACTATTTTGGATTTGCACACATACCCAAAAGTTCCTTCGACCGGGGAAACACTGAGCTGACTGCAGAGTGAAGGAAGCCATTTAGCAAGCCCGAAATCTGAGATCTGAAAGCGCAGTTGAGAAACAGAAGTTCGACGGGAAGTCTTTACAGGGCGCTCGAAATTTCCCGGCTTGAAAAAACATCTAAAATATAGGGAAGAAAGAAAGGAATGTAAACCTGTGGTTCGAATCCAGCACCCAACAAGATGTTGGATGCCTTGATATCTCGATGAATGATGCGGCGTGGACCGCCAGTGTGAAGATAGTGAATGCCTCGGGCAGTTCCCACAGCTATTCTGTACCTCGCACACCAGTCCAATGGAGGCATACTCGCACCTGAAATAACCATCACCACCATACGCATTCTTTAAATGATGAAATAGTCCCTTCTTTCTCGTGCTTCACCTTAATCCACAGACACCAGCAAAACACATCGCATCTGATCGTAAAAACCATTCGGGCATCTTTCAAACTTAGTCCACAACGTACACAAGTACACATCACATTCCATCATAGAAACCATTTTCAGATTCGAATCTCGGGCACATTCGCATTGTAGAACCCATTCGCAGATTGAAAACTTAGGCAATAGCTGAGCTTCTCAACCGCGCTCTATGGTTTTGAGATTCCCATTCCGTATCTCGAATCGTTGAGAGGAAAGATAGGCTTTGGGTTTTGTTTAAGGAACTGTACCATGTAGCATTCCTGCCAGGCTTCCATGCGAAGAGAATTCGAAGATGAGATGGAGACCCCGCTCTATGCAAAAGCCCACGAGGGGGGTTGTGTTTGGATGGCATACGTGAGCTACGATCCCAAGCTCTGTTAAGAAATCTTTCTCCTTGGCAGCTTCTTGCAGGCTGACTTTTGTAAGCCTCTTCACAGCGACGATCCGTCCATCTACCAACGTTCCTCGGTATACTTCAGCATGTCCACCTCTTCCCACCAGGTTTCCTGCAAAGACAGGTAACTTCCCAGTCTTAGTTAGGGTTTATGGTATGCCAGATTCTACCTTCCCATCGACGTCACAGGCTTGATCGATAAGGGGAGAGATGGAGCTGCTCGGGGGTAACAGACTCGTTGCTAAGTAAGAAAAGGGAAAAGAGAAAGGAAGGATATGGAAAGGAAAGACCAATCCTGACCTTGACAGAAGTTGTCGGTTGCAAAGGCAAGTTCTCCATGAGAGAAGCATCTCTGTTGCTGTAGCGGATCAGCTGACGCTACCGGAGTGGGGCTGTGGCTGCTCATCTCTGCGGCTCCCAACAGAGCGCTGACATACAGCTTCAAGGAGCCCCTTATCGATGTCCGATCGAGAGAGCTCCGAGATTTCTTGAGCCGAACAGGAGATGGAATGGCTGAATCCCTGCAAATGGGCCCAGTTCTCCAAAGGCTGGGTAGGCTCTTTGCTTTGAACCTGGAGACCATGCCATAACCAGCTCCATCTTCATCTTCATCATCATCTTGCTCTTCTTCTTCTTCTTCTTCTTCTTCTTCTTC
>JBBBWG010015724.1:3835-16514 GCA_037176905.1 Azolla pinnata
GTCAAAACGCTTGGATCAAGCAGTAGAGGTGGGGTTGGATCACGACTCGCTCAAGGCCTACTATAGGCTTTTGAACAGTGGATGTATTGTGGTTTGGATATGAAAAGCATTGTAACACAAGCATGCAAGTGTTATCCAGTATTTATATATATATTGTGTCCTAGTGTGTGTACATATCATGCATTTTTGGACATTTCAAATGTAGACTCAATTAGAGTTAGTGACGTTATGCATTGATGATGATTCTTCACCTACCCCACATTATTGTCCTTGGACCACCGATAACAACAAACATGTCCATGATTATTACAGTAAAAACATTTTGGGCGTATTTCTCTGGGAGTGTGCGACAAACAATAGATTAGATGTTTTAATGTATATCAATATCCATCAGTGTGGGTTGATTATGTGTATTTATTTTTACTAATACTTTCTGATTGTATGTGTTGTGGACTTGCGATTTGGGCTACACTGGCAGAAATGGTGGATCCCTAATCTTGTATCCATTTAGATATATCATATGTCAAAATCAGTGGCCACAAAAAGAAGAATTTCACCGTCGACTCTAACATTGTCGGATCTAACCTTAAGAGAAGTTGATTAAGCTCAGTTGTGAATTGAGCCATTAGTTCAAATTGTTATGACCTATGGTTAATTGATGGAAGGCTGTTTGTGTCACATCTGGATTTTGTGAAATCAGGTATTGACTCGAGTTTAATTTATTGTCGATTATCTTTGACACCTTTTGCAGGTTGTTTTATGAACTATAGTTAGCAACAAGTAAAGTAGCAATTTCCAAGGCTTGCGTCTCCTTAGTCTACTCTAACCACATTAGCCACAATTGGGGTTCCATTGCCTCACTTATTGGAGGAGCCAACCTTGCGTCATCCGATGATGAGAAGCTTGAAATGACTAAGATCCCGTATTCTTCAGTAGTTGGTAGCGTGATGTATTATGCTACGAGTGCTACATGTCTAGATATCCGCTCTTTGTGGTGGGAGTGGTGAGCAGTGACACAGGGCAAACCCAAGCAAAAAGCATCGGGAAGCAATGAAAGGTATGAACGATCATGCAATATACCTCAGAGGCACAAAGGGTTGGTGAACAATCTACTTACCGAAAGCACAAAATGCATTTGTCGTTAGCATTACGGATGCAGGTACATACACAGAAGGAAGTCCAATTCTGGGAATGTGTTTTATAGTGGGTCACTCAAACAAACTGCAGACAGAAGAAAGTCAAGTTCTGATGCAGTTCTGTTTTTACCAGTTTCTTGGAGCTACTTCCTACACATGAAGTGTCTTGCAATTTGTATGTTCTAAGAAGAAGAAGAAGAAGAAGAAGAAGAAGAAGCGGAGGGCAGTGAAGGGCAAGGCTATGGCGAGCTTCCTGTCGGGAGCGGCGGCGGTGGCGGAGGAGGAGGAGGAGGAGGGAGAGGAGGAGGAGCAGCAGGAGGCAGGGCGAGCCTGCAAAGCCGGGAATCCCAACTGTGGCCTGCTGATTGGCGAAAGCCTGGAGCTGGGCCCCATCGGAGTGATGCCCTGCCACATCTGTTGCGACGAACCCGACTTCTGCCGCGAATGCTTGTGCATCCTCTGTGGGCGCGCCATGAAGTGCGGGCACAGTGCCTATACTTCCGTGCGCTGCCTCGCTCGGCTGCCCGGATCTGGCTTCTGTGGCCATGCCGCTCACCTCATGTGTGCCCTCGAGTGCCGCCTGGCCGGCGTCGTCAAGCCTCTCGGCCTCGACATGGAGTATGTTTGCCGCCGCTGCGATCAGCGTACCGACCTCCGCGAGCACCTCGTCCGCCTGCTCGACACGCTCCGCTACACCAGCTGCCGCATCTCGGTCGAATCCAACCTCCGCACCGCCCTCCTCATCATGCAGGGCACCCAGGACTGTGGAGCCAAGCGCCTCATCTACCTCGTGCAGACGGCTATCACTATGGTCAGTATATAAACGTATATAATCTTCATTACCATCATCGATTTCGACTTTGTCTTTGCTCTGCTCCTAGATGTATGTAACATGCATAGGTACATGCATTCGATGCATGTTTTTACATACATACGTGCATACATACATGTATCCATGTATCCATGTATGTGTAATCATCATCATTGCTTTTGACTTTTGTCGCTCTGGTCCCGTACATACATACATGTGAGAACGGGAAGTCTGGTAGCTTGTGAAAAGCACAGTTAATTAGATTCCAAAAAGTTAATGTTTGATAACTTTATTGGCAAGCTACTTGGTAATTATAATGTAGCCTTTCTACTTATAAAAACAACTTGTTTCCGTATAGCTTTTGCACTATGCTTATTAACTACTGTAGGTGAAATGGCTAAAAACCCTCAGAAAATGTTTCTGAAGATTTGATGAGCATGTGTCAATAATTTCTTGGGGTGCCTTGATTTTCATATTTCCCCAAAATGCTATTGGTTCTTTCTTTTATTTATTTCCCCAATGCCTTTTGGTCGATCTTCAAAAGGGGGGGCGTTGTAGGCACAACTTGGTCGATTTGTACTGATTTCATGTGCTCTTTTCCGCTGTTTCTGGATATCAACCAAGGGTGTATGGGGAAATAACTGAAAATCCGGGGCATTTGGGGATGAAAAAATATTATGAAGGGGATATTTCAGGGCATTCAGAATAATTTAATTGCCATTATATTTGTCATCTGATCGAGAGTTTAGCTGAACAGGAGTATCTAGGTAACACTGGTACATCACTTACTACTACTGTTTTTAAAAGACACGAATTGCACGTCTCTCTTTATTGAAGGTGACGTATTTGTTCAACATTTTCAAGCTTGGAACTACATACAGTTTCTATATCCAATTAGAGTATTACAGCTATTTCTCTGCAATACTTTATTAAATTAGTGTCTTGTATGGATTCTGGGTTACGAAAAACATTTGAAACACTAATTGCAGCTAAAAGTACAGATTCTTTATGTAAAAAACCAAAACATTTGAAGACCATCATTGGCTATAGGTTAATGTAAGTAAACTACTTTATGTGAAGAAGTAGCTAATGAAATGGCTGCTTAGCCGAGTTTATGTTCCATTGTCAATTTTGAGAATCTGATTAGTCTCTGTGAGTTCATAATTTGCCAACAAAAAAAACCCTAGGAAAATATCACTGAAGATCTAGATGATTAGCATCCTTTGATGTTCTCAATAATTTCTCGAGATGGCTTGATTTTCATTATTTCCCAATGCCGTTTGGTCGACCTTCAAAAGGAAGACGATTATACACACAACCTGGTTGATTATGTGCCGATTTCATGTGCTTTTTTCTGCTGTATCTAGGGTGTGTGGGGAAATAATCAAAACTTGGGGGCATTTGGGGGATGAAAAAATATTAGCAATGGATATTTCAGACCATTCCAAATAATTTTTTTTTGCCGTGCTTAGTGTTCTCTGATTGAGAGTTTAGGTGAATGTCAGTATATATCTAAGCTAATATTTGTACATCAATTTCTACTACTGTTTAAAAGGCACGAATTTCATGTCTCTCTCTCTATGGAAGGTGACATGTTTGCTGAACATTTTTGAGCTTGTAACTAGTTACAGACAGTTTCTATAGCAAATTAGAGTAAAACAGCTATTTCTCTGCAATCTTTTATAAAATTAGTGCAATACAGTGCAATGTCCTACGTGCATACTGGATTATGAAAAAACATCCAAAACATTATGATTGGACCTAAAAGTACAACTTCTACATGGAAATACCAAAACATTTTGAAGGCCATTATTTGCAGTGAGTAATATAGGCAATTGTTCCAACTTTACTGTTTTGGACAGGTACGAAAGGGCTCAGAGCTTGGCGAGGTTTTCGACCTTCTTAATGGCAGTCAACCACAACCTGTGCTGGGTAAGAGAAGCTCTTATGCAGATGTGAGGTCTAGTTTGCAATCAATATATGGTAGTGACATGTTTTTTCTGTTTCCTTTCTGTTATCAGATTGATTAGGTAATATGATTAAGTTCGAGAACATCGGCTAAAATTCTTGTACCAAGCCAACACCATGGACGTCTCATTGACTTGTGTACGGATTCGCCTGTGGATAGATGGGATGAACAGGAAAATCTTTGGCATGTATGCTTGAGGAAAGTTTGTGCATATGCCTTCTGTCAGTGAAAATTCACCTTTCCTTTGGCAAGTTTCTTTCCCATGAACCTAATTTGTATATGAAGGCATGAAATCCTTCACTTTCAAAGCATGGAAATGTGACAGAATTGCAAAAGTGAAGAGCTCTCCATGTGGGCAGAACTAGTGCACACTTTAAAAGGTCAGTGAGATACAGATCAAATAGAATGAAAGAAACGCGCGAATCGTACATTTAAATCTCCATCATATCTAAGATCTGACTGTATCATAGATTGTACCCCATGATTTTCAGGTTATTATTGGTATACAAAATCCCACTATTTTGGCGTGCTCCGAGGAGGCGACAAAATGAGTGGTATTGGCACGCATGATTGATCCAACACTCTTTTGCACTTGCTTCGAAGATGGTGAAGTAAAAAACTTGGGGCGTACGCGAACGCCACAATGTCAAGCAAAAAAAAGTACAGAGCGCTCTTTGAACTTGTGGGCATTCTTAGATTAGAGGCTGATTTTTAAATCATTCATTTCAAACTGTTGCAAAACAACATCACTTGCTTTTACAAAATGATGGGGATCGCCAAAAGCGATTGATGAAAAAAGTAATGAAAAAAAATGCCGTTTGAAAATGAATGCAATACCCAAAGGACAAGAAAATGTGCTATATGCTATGGTTCAAATACAACATAAGAGTGAAAATCGATCGATCGTTCGAAATAGGGAAGCAAGATCGATGAATGGGTGGAGAAATCGCAGCATCGCAAACCACCACGATGCGACGCATAAACACAGTTTTGTGGCGGCGACCGAGGCCAAGTTAACACTGATGCAGCTCGCTCGTTGTTGCTGCAGATGCCGAGACGCAGAAACAGCGAGCTGTTGACATGTGAGAGAACCTGCTCACCTGTATGTATGTACATTGGATATGCATGAAGTACAATGCATCAGTATGTACGATGTGTGATGTGTGCATGATGTATGTGCGTGTATGTATGATGTGTGTGTGCATGCATGTGTATGCATGTGTATGGGCATGTGTGTGTATGCGTATGCATGTGTATGGGCATGTGTATGTATGTGTATGCATGTGTATGGGCATGTGCATGCATGTGTATGGGCATGTGTGCATGTATGTATGAGGTGTTGTTGTCCGCATGAGTGTGAAACCGAGGATTCTGGTGTGAACGTGCCCTTCACCTACTCTCTCTCATTGACCTTCATCATCGCCCATTTTCTCTGCTCATTCTCCGCCATCATTCTCCCAACCCTAACCCTAACCCTAACCCTAACCTAACCCTAACCCTAATCCTGACCCTGACCCTGACCCTGATCCAGATCCAGATCCTGACAACCCTGATCCCCTTCTCTTCCTTGTTTCTGCATTTCTTTTCCCGTCCCCTCTGCCCCCGCCGCTGCAAAGGCAGACCAGCGTAAACCTACCGAGCTGGAACGAAGAAGAAGAAGAAAGAAGAAGAAGAATAAGAAGAAGAAGCATGCAGCGCAGCTGCTCGTCCGGAACCTGATCAGATCATAAGCACATTTTTAACATCCTTTTTTTTAGGTGCCTCTCTCTCTCTCTCTCGCTCACTCTCCCTCCTCCCTTTTTGCCCCTTTCATGTGTAGAGATCTGGCATTGCCCGATCCTGGACGCGCAAAGGAAAATCAATGCTTTTCTGGATCGATCTTGTCATGGAAGAATTCCCAATCCCGTTTTGTATCTTAGAAGCAAGCGTCTTCTGCTTTCCTGACCTATGATTTCAGATCAATTTCCGTTCTCCACCTCATTTCTGTCTCCTGAACTTGTAATTCTGCTTTTTCGGACAAGCTATTGGAGCATATTGCTCTATCATTTCTGTCCTGCGATACTCGAAATTTGAAGTTCTCTTTAGCTCCTCTCTTTCTCTCACGTTTCTCCGAACACGAAATTGAAGCTGTTTTGTTCTCACATTCTTCTTTCCTTTGACAGGACCTTCTCAGACCTTTTTTCTCTGCCTGGAATGGCTTGCTTCGGTTGTTATCCCAGCAGAAAAGTGAGGTTAGTTCACTTGATTGTGTTTCACCGATGCCAAAATTGATCTTGGCTCCTTACTTGGGAATGCCTAGTTTGGAATATAAGCATTCGCATTTTGAATCCGAAGGTCTGGTTTCACTCGAAATCCTTTATCCGTATGATAAAATAATTCTGAATACGAGTCGTAATGCTGGCTAACCCTCTTAATTTATAACGATCATCTGGAGTCCCAAAAATTCCGTATGATTTAGGGATCACTTTTAAGCTTTGGACTTATATAAGACTGATAAAATAGGAAAACTAAAATGGAAAATGTATGCTTGAAAGTGTCTGAATTAATCAACGGTGTTGAAACATAAACGGATTGTCATATATTTGATGGATATTGCAGCTATATATGTACAGAAATGATCTTGTTATCGATGTCATAAGCATCAAATGAGAATGCAAATCAAGCGATTCTGCAGAGAGATCATATGGTTTGTGGTGTATGTATGATGTTTGAATGACAATGTGATTAGAAGCTAAATTGTGCTGGTATTTGGCCTGATGCAACAGAGAGATGTTCTGTTTAAGATCATGCAGCACCCACATCATGTCAATCACATGATGATGAGCGATGTAACTGGTAGCAACATGCCCAGTCATTTTTGAGATATGAGCACGAGTGTAAATATCTCGGTAATGATATGTTGTTTTTGGGAGCTGCTGACATCATTCTGAGGATAATGGTTTAGACACACATGAAGTGCACCCATTTGCTACCTGCAGAGAGGAAACTGAGTAGTTTCCATAAGAGAAAAAATCAAGTCAAGTGAGACATGTTTTGCAAATGGTAATTGAGACCCATTATGGAACACTGTAAGATCTTATGCTGCATGATTAAAATAATGGTTTCCCAAATAGATCCAATCTAGTCAAAATTTGTGTAATAGAAAAAGGCACTCACTCTGCTTTTGAGTGTTCATGAAATTTTAGGAAAAGACAAATCATAGCGAATCAGAGAGACATGATGTAAACTAGAGAACTTCCAGAGGAAATTTAATCGAAGAGTGCAAAAATGATACGATGGGACAAAAAGCTCTCAGTTGTCACATTGTGTAAGAATTAGAGGAAAAGACGAGTAGGCCGATACAGATCAGAGAATCTTATATTTTCACACTACTTCCTTAAAGTGATTCCCCTGTTTCTCTGAACAGATAAGGGAGGATTCAGAGTATGTAATTTATAGATCAAAAGTCATGAAGAAAGGCACACATGCTGCAAGAATAGTTCAGCTATTCTAATTCAAGTTTGTACCATATAGAAGACTGCCATGGAGAACATTATTATTCATATCATTCCATTTTGCAGACTGTCTTAAAAATACAAATTTGATTTTCTTACAGAGCATCGGGCTCAAAGGGAAGTCATTGGAGAATCTATGCTCTCAAGGAGCTACAAGCTGCAACAAATAACTTCAACTATGATAACAAGCTTGGGGAAGGAAGATTTGGGAGTGTATACTGGGGTCAATTATGGGATGGATCTCAGGTTTAAGCCCACTTCCCAAAAGCCTGAAAAGAGTCAATATACTGATACAAAACTATTTTCACTTGTACAAGGTCATAATATTCCTAGCATTTTGGTTACTTAACCGTAATTCCCAGAAGTTCTCAAAAAATTGCAGAAATACCTTCGGGTAACAAACATTATACTTCAAAGGGATGTTCTGGAAAATGGGAACCTTTGGAGTAACTGTGTTAAGTTTCCAAAAATCTGGATGTATTGACTATTTCCTTGTGTTATTACTATGCGCTAAACTATTCCACATACTAAAACTTCTGCATGATGCTTCCATATATTGCCTTAGATTGCGGTAAAAAGGCTGAAGGTATGGAGCACGAAAGCCGAAATGGAGTTTGCTGTAGAGATTGAGATCCTGGGACGCGTCCGTCATAAAAACCTCTTGAACTTGCGGGGTTATTGTGCAGATGGCCAGGAACGTTTGATCGTGTATGACTACATGCCAAATCTAAGTTTGTTTGTACATTTACATGGACAGTATGCATCAGAAAACCTTCTAGATTGGAAGAAAAGGCTGAACATTGCAATAGGATCAGCGGAGGCCCTCTCGTAAGTGCTTTTTTTGCTACTTCCCATAATGTCACCTTAGCATTACTATTTTTGTGGTAAATATGGTTTTACAAAGTGAATCCACTTTAAAATTATAAATTCTGAAGCTCCTCTTGTTCCTTAAAAACAATTTTTTTTACAGATATTTGCACCATGTTGCAACACCACGTATAATTCATGGAGACGTAAAAGCAAGTAACGTGCTGGTTGATTCTGAGTTTTCTGCCAAAGTGGCTGACTTTGGATTTGTGAAGCTCATACCTGAAGGTGCTTCGAACATGAAAGGTAGTCTTGGTTATCTTCCCCCTGAGTATGATGGAGTATCAGAGAAAGGATCAGAGAGCTGTGATGTGTATAGTTTTGGAATATTATTGTTGGAGCTTATAAGTGGGAAGAAGCCGATTGAAAATATTGGGCATGGTGTGAAGTGCAATATTATTGATTGGACAACACCATTGTTGGAAGAAGGAAAGGTTGAAGAGATTGTAGATCCAAGACTCGAAGGAAGGTATGATGAAGAGGAAGTGATTGGTGCAGTTCAAGTTGCATCTATGTGTTTGCAACACTCCCCTGAGAAAAGGCCGACGATGCTGGAAGTCGTCAATCTTTTGAAAAGAAAGACCAAGGGTGGGGACACTAAAATCACCCCAGATGCACCTCAAATCAGAGCTGATATGCAAGATCACATGGAATAGGTATATGGAGAAGAATGTAGCTGATGGATTCATGATAACGTGTAGGCGTGGGAACAATTGGATCTGACACAGAAATGTGGTCCGATACAAACAAAAACTTGAGAAGGGGTACTAGAGCTGGGAGGAAATGAAGCTGATTTGCATGATAATGTGGATGAGGTGTGGAACAAGATATATAGTTGGTATATATACATGACAGTGGAGTGAAACTGTCGGGGCTGATATATGTATATGCATATTCATGGGACAGCAATGTATTATAGATGATCAGGTTATACAGAGACGAGGTTTTGCTGTGTGTGGAAAGCACACAATAAAGCAATACGCTCCAATACGATTAATGCATCAAGGAAAAGAGCATGACAAGCTCAAAACATTTACCATTGCTTCAATTGGTTAAGGTTTTACATGCTCTCTAAAGCATTTGTACTCTCTCCATCCAGCTGCATTGTCTCTTTTGCATGACCCTATATTCTTTGGATCATGATGTTTGTTTGCTTCATATGTACCTACATCATTTATTTACAAGTGCATTATGTAATGGAGCGGAGCCACTCCGGATTCTTTGTGTTACCAATCGATATATGATGATTTTTCTGCAACTGTTCACTGCGGAGTAGTATGTATTCTTTGGTTGGCATGATCATGGCATGACCTTAACCTTACTTACTTACCTTAATGGATATATAGGTGAAATTGCCCAAATGTATTACTTCTCCTAACCAGCTATGTAAACAATATCCTAATCCTCTCAAATTGCAAAATATTCGATCTAAAGTTGATCTAAGAACTTCAGTCATCATCATTCCTAATGGAAGACACACATATTGGAAGTCCCCTGCATGGCCTTTTTTCCATAACCTAACAATCTTGCATTAAATCTTAACTTAAAATGATATGAAATCTTAATTTGCATCACATACAAGGGCTTTCAACACCTCTACCATTATAAATGAAAACCAAATACCCAACCTTACTATCCTTAGTATTGACATTTGGTATGTTATGATATTCATAGGATCTTATATTTGTTGTAAGCACCGATTCCAATCCACATCCAACACTCGAAATGTTCATCTCGTAGCCATTAATGAAACTTTAACTCTTTTAAACTTATTGCTTTAATTGCAGTTGGGGGGTGATCAAGACACATTATAATTGACATCTAAGTATGGTTTATTGTCTATCAAGTGGAGTTATTTTATAGCAAAGCAAACAATAAGGACAAGTCACACTTTAATAAATCAAAGGAAATTATAAGAATAACACTATTATTAAAAGAAAAATTTATCAAAAACATTTTCTAAAAGCAATAGGCATTCTTTCTTAATTATTTACTTCTATTTAATGCACATTGTCATGTCAATGTATCACTTGATGTTGAGAGATAGGGCTCTGTTTAGATCTTGGTGTGTTTGTATACGTGACACACCGAGACAGACCTCTAGCATGGCAAAAGAAGTTACTTTTTGTCATGTTGGCAAGGAAGAAAAAAGATGAGAGTACTAAAAACCATGTACACATACTCTCTTATAATTTATTTTACTTCAAATATTATGTATGTATATAACTTACTCTTCAAGTGTTTTTAAAATTTTTTGGTTATTTGTTTTACGTTTAAAATAGCAAAATAAAATCATTTTGGTTTTTAACTTTTTTTTTTCTCTTATAAAAACCTATTTTCCTCTTTTTATTGGTAGTCTTTTTATATTAATAAATACGAATAACGATCATTGATTGAGCTTGACTTATTGATCTAGTGTTGTGTAAGAACCAAAATTTAAGGAGTTGCCTTAGACAATAAGGTCTTTTTTCTATATTTTTTTTCTTATTCTTGTTTTCTCTTGTTTTTTTTTTACCTCTCATACGTTTTAATCTTCTAGATTGCAACTAATTATTAGTTGAAAAGAATATATAAAGAACCAAAAGAAAAACTAAACACCTCACACAACTGCAATATGAGGAAAAACGAGAATTAAAACTTGGTCATATTGATAAAGAGTTAATGCTTTACTATTCGGATACTCTTATTACATCATAAACATTGTTCTAATAATTAAGTATAAAAAGATAAAAGTTGGGGCACACAAGAAATTTTATTTAAAAGAAAAGAGAAAAGAAATTTATATAAATAAAAGAATTAATAAAAAAGAACTTGAAAAGTAAACAAAAAATATATATTTTAATATCCAAAGATAAGGTAAATGATGAGAAAGAGTGTATATAGTTGATGCCCTTCTTTTTTTATTGCCAATGTGACAAAAATAAGCTTTTCTGTTACATTGGAAGTTTGTCTACGTATGCAAGCACACCAAGATTTAAATAGAGTTAAGAGATAGGGACATAAAATAGTATGCTGATAGACCTAATCGGAGGAGTTAAGCTGCATGAAATATTACATGTCTCCATTTTGAAGTAGATAATTTTTACTTTAGAATAATCAACGGTTGCACAATTATGATAGATTCGTAATAGTAAACTCGACAACGTCACCTTTAATTCAAATAGATTCAATTGGAAATTTTTTGTTTGTTTTGATTTATGAGCCATCGAATAATAGATGCTTCCATTTGGATAAGTAGGACAAGGCCCATTTTCCAAAGCTAAGAATACAAAATTAAACTCCAAGAACCTTGGTAACTCATATTATCATTTGAAAGAAAAGTTATTATTTTATTTTAATTGTATAAAATTAAACATTGATAGCATGCTTGGTATATTAATAGTTTAGGGTTTAAAGGTATTGTATATATGCGCCGTGCATGTTTCAAAGTTAGAACTTGTATGCATATATGTGTGTTCAAGTTCTAGAAGTAATATACTCATGTATGTATGCCTAAATAAGTATTCCGGCATGCTTTGAGTTTAAAATTGTGCGCATGAGTAAGTATGCATGCATGTGTGTCTAAACTGTAGATGTTTGCATGAGTATATACGCATCCTTGTGTGCTTATGTATAGATATATGTTTCACTTCGATTGCATGGAATATTGATGCATTTATTTATATCACCCCTTGATGAATTATCATGTATGATGCGTGGATTAATTTAACACACATCTTTGATTAAATAATAAATATATAAGAACACACAAATTTAATTAGATCATAAATTGATATGTACATGTGTAATAATAAATATACATGTTATTAGCAAGAAATAGCTCTAAATGACTATGTTTTATTGTTAGAATATGCATCCAAAATGTCACAAATAAGAAACATATATATTATTAAAACATAAATTTACGAAGTCACGTATTCAGATATTGTTGTACGTTAAGTCAAATTATTTTTTAGAGCACAAACGACATATGGTAGTAGTAGCATGATCTAGAGTTGAAGTTGCTTGCAATCTTAAAGATTATCAATCATATTGAGTTATATGATTGCATTTATACAAGTTCTTAGAACTAGGTTTGATGGTTAATCAAGCCTCCAAAGGGACGACAAGCAATTGATGGAGAAATATCAATTTTGAAAGCTAAAATCAATTTGACAAGGGTAAAGGTAAATACCTCCACTTCTTTCTTCCTTGTATTAGTGTTTTCAATATTGATTACTAATCATATAGAGAAGCCTTTTTGCCTTGAAATGACCTATATAGGCCTCTTCTTCCGGCGTGTGGTCCTCCATACTCGGCGCCGGTGCATCGACCGTCTCCACGACTGGCTGCTCGCCATCAGTCGGCCGCACCTCCCCCGTACCAAGTACGGGTCTTTCGGGCTCCTGTACACTTGCCACCT
>JBBBWG010015735.1:0-16508 GCA_037176905.1 Azolla pinnata
TCTCTCTCTCTCTCTCTCTCTCTCTCTCTCTCTCTCTCTCTCTCTCTCTCTCTCTCTCTCTCTCTCTCTCTCTCTAGAATTGAAGTACTCACCTCGACATGGAGAAGTTCCTTCTGGGATTGGATGACGAGGTCGTTGAGCGCTCGAACTTCTTCATCTGCGAAATGGGGTAGATGGGCAGCGGCATTTCCATCAGAAACAGGGGCGGGGCCATTCCCAGGAGCAAAGGCGGTCGCCATCGCCATGGGCGCCGGTGATCCGGGGAGAGACGGCGCCTCCTGTCGTTCAGAAAATACCAGAAACACGAACAAAATCGATTTCCTTTCTTCCCCTTTTTCCTACGTATTTACGGATATATCCACACATCCATCCCTGCGAAGGAGAGATCTTCGATGGCGATGGCGATGGCGTTCTTGGGTTCAGGGCTTTTTGCCCCGATCCCTTCTGTTCCATGCCTTCCTTCTTCGCGGGACGCTGCCCTGATCCGTCGGTCTTCCTCTGCATCCCGCCTTCCGAGGAGATGCTCCGCAGTTCCACCTACGCGGATGGGCCTAAGGATCGTGCGCACCTACGACTCCTCTTTCGAGCTCAAACCTGAGGCAATTCTCCCTCTTTCGCCCCCCCCCCCCCCCTCTCTCTCCATCTCCTTCTCTCTGTCTATCTAGATTCTATCTATCTATCGATCTGTCTATCTATCTATCCATCAATCCACCTATGCTATGTGCTGATTTCGATCCATTTCGATCGATTCTCGTTTGCATTCACTTCACATTCTTCACGGTTTCTGATGCCTGTCTATCCACGTATGCTATGTGCTGATTTCGATCCATTTCGATTGATTCTCGTTTGCATTCTCTTCACATTCCACTTCGATTCATTCTCGTTTGCATTCATTTCAGAATTCTTCGTTTCTGGTGCGCTCCGACCATCTTCACTTTCATACCCGCATTTCGATTTCCTCACACCCATCACTTCTTTCCTTCCCGTGTCTGAGCCTTGAGGAGGGAAACAATAGCCCACTTTGGCTTTTTTGCATTTGCAGTGTCAAGATCAACTCCACAAGCTGCTCAGCTCTCCCACATTCTGTGCCCAGGTTCGGATAATGCCGTTCTTCCAGAATACAGCAAATTTCTCTTCTTTGCATCCTTTCTCAACCTAGTATGAGATGATCTTTTTTTTTTCGAATGTATCGATGTGTTTCTCCGGATTTTGCCTTATCTTCAGGTGGGAGAACAATTTTCTCAAAAAACAGAGGACTCCATAGGGTATGAATTCACTGGAGAGCTCTTCCAACCGGTTCCATGGAGTGTTACTACCCCACATGGCATGCCTCAGGCAAATATTCGTTCTTCTGATTTCAACAATTTCAACACTACACGCCTTTTCTTTTTGTCAGTCACAATCTGTCTCCTTTTGTTCATGTTCCCGTGTTGTAAGCATGGATTTGCATTCTATGACACACAATGAAAGGTAATATAATGTCTTTTGAAAGGATGAAACAGCCTTTCAGATCAACGTTCCAACCACCCATTTGAAGAGATATAGATTCATTCCAGAACAAGTAATGAAAGCTCCAATATGTTAATTACTAAAATGGATAAAGGAAATGGTAATAAGAGCTCTAGAATACTATCAATTTGGTTTTCTGCGTCATCCCACCAAAGTCAAGGTGTACATGCAGAAAAGATGCAACTGTTTGTGTGAGAGAAAGAGAGATAGATGTGCAAGTTATGGGCATTAGAATATTGAAGGGGAAATAAACTGTAAAAAGAGACCAGTGGTAAAGAATTGAAGTACATTAAAGATTTATGTAAACCTAACAGAAGCGTTTTAGATGTTTATACCATCTTAATATGGTTTCATGACATTTTGTCTTTGTTATAACAAGAATGATCCATGGTTTAGACCTCATTTGGAAGAGAATGATAGATGAGGAGAAAGGTGTGCAAGTTATAAGCCTTGGGATATGGGAGAAATTGCTATAGAGGCCAATATTAGCAGCATCGAGATATGCACAAATAATGGATGCGTGGCTTCTCACCAGTGTTACTAGGCATAGAATATCACAACAAATAATGGTGCTTAAATTTGAGATTCTAGCATAGATCAATATATATTATGTCTTCTTCATATGAAACATGGGCATATGAGAAACCATGAAAACTTTATGCCTTTTAAAATTAGTTGTTTATTATCACTGGTGAGGTTTCCTGGATTTCTTCCTTTATTGTGATAACCAAAGTTAGATTGGGATTGTCCTAAACTTGGTGGTTCATGGACACTGTGATGCACTATATCTCTATTTTAGATGCTAGTTCCCAGAGAACTGTACAGGTTTCATAATAAGATTAAGCAGTTGGCCACTTTTTTAATTTAGCTGTCTCTCTAATCTTTTACATGTGAGGAATCATTTTAAATGAAATGAAGTTGGATTAGCTCCACCATTTTTGGTTTGAACAATTTTTTGAACACCCCATACTTGTATTTCTCTTTGTCAGTACTCAAATTTCTAGCTCGGATTGTTTCTAATATTCATTGCACAAATGTTTATGACCTTGTATGCCAGGAATTCGAAAAGTATTTCAATAACCCAGATTATGTCATCGTAAATGTTCCTCCAAACTTCATGTTTCGGGCTAAAGTAAGTTTCTTGTCATTAGAATTAATTTTTACATGCTATACGGAACGAATTGTTGAGCCTGCCCTATTTGTGCAGATTTTCAACCCTTCCAGACTTTGTGCAGTCTTTAAGAAGGTTGTGGAAAATGATGTATCAGCTGTGTAGGCCTGGGAACAGATGCATGTACATCCTACAGAACAATTGATCCAGACTATTATCCCGGCATCGCATTGTTGAATGTTTGATAGCCACAGGGATATTGCCAATGAATTACATTGTACATGGAGAAATTAGAATAATAAGGCATCACTTTGTTGTTGGGTTGTGGAGAGCATCCCAACAAATAGTGTTGTACATGGAGAGATGGGGAACGATGCTCATGGTTAGGAGAGATTTGTAGATGGGTTTCAGAACTTTATAAACCTATGAATGTACACGCAAAAAACTCTGCATCCATGGCAAAAAACTACTATAATATAGTTTATTTGCATTTACCAGTTTTCAGTTATACCACTGGACTCAATGCTGCACTCTGATTTGTGCGGTGACTTCCATGTAAATGATTGTTTGAATAGCATATCAAGTGTATATATAACACATGCTAGAAATCTATCGTACTTGATCAATAGTAGTGTACTGAAACATTTGTCCTCAACGCAGAGTTTTGATCAGATCCAATGTGAAAGATGAAGGCCAAACAAAAGTGGGGCCATATATGTCGAATTTCATCGCATTATGAAAGGAAATGTATAAATCACTTTGGAGGGCTGGCCACGCTACACTATAGAAACCAACTGATGGATGATTTCTTTTATGCATGCTGAGAAACAAAGCTGTAACAAAACTAGAACAAGGGGGTCAAAGACATTGTCGACAGACACTGGTAAAACTTCTCAAGATGTGAGGATTCATTGCAGTTGCATGACACCACATGATTATATTATTGTAAATCTCAGTTTCTCACATATCAAGAGAATTATATAGGAGAAAACTTTTCATCGCAAGCTTTTCATGTAAAAGCTACAATTTTTCATCTGTGAAAATCACCCAAGCATATTGAGTCATCGAATTGCTGTCTCCCAAATTGAATTGCTTAAGCCTACTGAACCAAATACAATGGGTGGTCAATACTGGCTGAATTTTTGAAATCTTGATGCCATATTTTCCCCAAATCCTTCAACCCACATTATATATGATACATTTCTCCAGAAAGTGTTGACTCCATCTTCTTGAGGCAGCTCAGAGCAGTAATAGCTAGCCTAAAAATATGCTGACCTAAATACCACAGGCAGTTCGCCCTGGCTGCATTTTGTCAATTCATCAAGCCATATTATGTATGATACATTTCTTTGGAGAGGGATCCTTTGATTGCATCTTGAAAGAGCTCATAGATTATGTATGATACATTCTTTGGAGAGGGAGTTCTTTGATTCCATCTTGAAAGAGCTCATAACTTATGCAGAAATTGCTATAGCAATCATTGCATTCCAAGATATAACACTTCACAGAGAATCCTGGCTGCACATCATACCGCATTTTTTGGACATTTCTTACATGACAGAAGTTTGTTTTTTACCGACTTATTGTGCAGACATCTTCTATGATTTGGGAGTTTGTCACTCTTTACCAACAATTTTATACAGTATACACCGCCATTCAATCACTTCCAAGGACAATAACCTCTGCTTGCATTAGCAACGATTACTCACTCACTTGGTATGTTTTTCCTTTAGGAATGTCCGCAAATGCAAGAATATTCCTGAGGCACACATATGTGGCTGCGCACTTTGCATCTAGCTGTATAGATTGCTTAAATGCCCATCTCCCGAGATCCACATTTGCCCATATGCGACAAGCACCCAAAAGTGTTGACCACAAAGGAAGTCGATCGGAATAAGGTACCAATTCAATCATAAGCACCGCTTCAACAAAGCGTCCAGCTCGGCCGAAGAGATCTACCATGCAGTTGTAGTGTTCATAGGTTGGTGTAAGGGAGTATATTGAACTCATGGCATTGAAGATAATTTGACCTTCCTCTAGCCGCCCTCTATGGCTACATGCAGTCAAAAGAATGACGAATACTAGTGAATCGGGCAACATACCTTGGATGGTTAATTGGCTAAATAACACTAAAACCATCTGGGCCTCACCCAACTGTGCATAGCCTGCCATAAGTGCAGTCCAAGATGCAAGATTTGGCATCTCAATCTGATTAAACATTTCTTGAGCTTTCAAGACCAGTCCACACTTGGCATACATGTCCACCAAAGCAGTGAATAACATGGTGCCTACATCCTTTTCTTCTAATAAATCTTCCCTCCTACATACTTCCTCTTGGATTCCTTTACCAATCTCTAGAGATCCTATGTTGCCACAAGCTTTCAGCACTAAAAAGAAGGTACCTGCATCTGGAGAGACCCCATCTCTGCACATTATACAGAAGAATTCCAAGACCTTTTCATCGAGCCCATGATGGGCATATCCACTGATCAATGTATTCCATGATAGGGTATTCGGAATCAAAAGTTTGTTGAATACCTCTTGTGCTTCCTTGAATTTACCACACCTGGCATACATGTCCAGCAATGCAGTGCACAGAACAGCATCCTTCTCCAACAAACCCTGTCTACTGGCAGAGGCATGTATCTCTTTTCCCATATCTATCAATCCTTGGCTTCCACAAACTTTTAAAAGGCAAATAAATGTGACCCCATCTGGACAGAGACCATTATTTAGCATCTGTCGGAAACAAGTCATGGCCTCATCACCAAGACCTTGCTCCGCATAACCCATTATCAGAGTAGTCCAAGAAACCACATTCGTTACTGGCAACAGTCGGAACAAGTCATGTGCTCTTCCTAATGAACCGCATTTGACATACATATTCAGAACTGCATTGGCGAGAACCACGTTCTTCACAAAGAGGCCCTGCTTCTGCACTTCAGCATATATCTCTTCCCCAATCTCAAGAAACCCTTTGCGGGCACACGCTTTCAAAACACAAATAAAGGTTACAGCATCTGGAGATAACCCTTCGTTCAGCATCTGCTTGAAGCAATTGAGGGTCAAATCATCAAAACCTTGCTCTACATACCCAGTCATTAGTGCAGTCCAGGTTGGAACACCCCTAAGTGGAAGCTCATTGAGGACTCCATGTGCTTTTTCCAGTGCACCAAATTTGACATACATGTATACCAACGCTGTGCCTACTGCTATATCTCTTTCTAAAAACCCATGTTTTCGGATCCTGGCATATATCTTTTCTCCCACCTTAATAGTTTCTAAGCTTCTACAAGCTTTTAAGATGCAAACAAAGGTAACAATATCTGGGGAGACGCCCTCATTTTGCATCTTATCAAAATACATAAGAGCTTCTTCACCAGCCCCATGTTGAGCATATCCAGCAATCAACGCATTCCAAGTTATGGCATTTCGTTCCCCAAGACCTTCAAAGACTTCTAGTGCACTGTTTAGGGCACCGCATTTGGCATACATGTCCACTAAAGATGTTACAAGCACAGGATCATTTTCTATCAACCCAATCTTGCTAATTCTTGTATGTGTCTCCTGGCCTACTGGGACCAAGCCGCTTTTCCCACAAGCTTTCAAAATGCAGGAAAAAGTAACCGCATCAGGTAAAATGCCCTCCTCAACCATCTTCCTGAAGGAGTTAAGAGCTTCATCACTAAGCCCTTGCTGGGAGTAGGCACCTATAAGAGTGTTCCAAATCACGACATTCCGTTCCCAAACATTATCAAATACTTCTACAGCTTTTTCGATAGCACAACATCTAGAATACATGTCCACCAATGCTGTGCCAATCAAAATGTTTCTTTCCAGTGGGCCATGCTTGCTGACCTCTGCATGTATCTCCTCTCCTATATGGAGAGATTCAATGGTGCTGCAAGCATTCAATATACAGGTAAAAGAGATCGGATCTGGGAATATTCCTTCCGCACGCATCTTCTGAAAGCAATCCAGGGTATCATTCCTAAGTCCAAGCTGGACATATCCAGTTATGAGTGCCGTCCAAGTTACAATATTCCTTTTTGGAAGCTCATCAAATACTTTCTGTGCTTTGCCAAGAAATCCACACTTCACATACATATCCACTAATGCGGTGCCAACAGCAATGTCATTTTGCAATAAGCCCCTCTCAACAACAAGCAAATGTATCTCCTCACCCACCTCGAGTAATCTGAGGTTACTGCTCGCTTGGAGAATGCAAATAAAAGTAACCGAATTTGGAGAAAATCCCTCATCTTGCATTTGCATGTAGCATCTCAAAGCTTCATCACTCAACCCGTGATGTACATATCCAGAAATCAAAGCATTCCAGGTCACGACATTTCTTTCTGGAAGCCCATCAAATACTTCACGAGCTCTTACTAGTTGGCCACACTTAGCATACATATCTACCAATGTGGTATCCAGTACAACATCCTTTCCCAAGAGCCCTTTGTTGAAAACTTTGGCACATATCTCTTCTCCACCTTCAAGAGAACCTATTCTTGCGCAAGATTTTAGAATACAAATGAAAGTGACTATGTTCGGGGAGATGTTCTTCTCTTCCATTTCCCTAAAGCATGACAAAGCTTCATGGCCCAAGCCATTTAAGGCATATCCATTAATTAGTGCATTCCATGCAACCACATCTGCTCCTAGAATGCCATCAAATACTTCTTGTGCTTTCCTCATCTCGCCACATTTTGCAAACATGTCCACAAAAGCTGTGCAAAGTGCAATGTCTTTATCCAACAATCCGTGTTTTATTGCCTCGTGATGTATAAATTCCCCAATCTGAGGATTCTTGCAACACCTCAAAATGCAAATGAATGTAACTGAATTCGGGGATAAGTTTTCATCTTGCATTGCCTTAAGGAGATGTAAAGCTTTGTCGACCAGACCCTGTTGGGCATAACATGAGATCAATGCATTCCATGATACGACATTTCGATCCAAGGCCTCATCGAATACTTTTCTAGCTTCCTGAATGGCACCACATCTGGCATACATGGTAATGAGCGCATTACTTACATAGATATCATCGTTAAGCAATTTCTTCTCATGAATATAGGTGTGGGTTCGTCTAGCTTTGCTCAGGTCCTTATTTCTACCACAAGATTTTATCAAATCTATCACGGCCTTACGGTTATCAAGGCTTCTCGGCAGAAATGGGAGTTCTTCAACATTGAGCGGAGAAGCAGCAGGGGACAGCATCTTTTCCCAACCCTATTTTGATCACTTCCGTTGAAACCCAAAACATAGGTTGAAGCAACAAGCCGACTTGCTTTGGTGGCTTGTGAGGCCAAAGTAAAGGCAAAGAGGGAGAAAAAAAGAGCCAGGGGCATGAGGATAGCAGAACTTCTTCTTACTTTGAAATAACTCTGGAATCCATGGAAATTGCTCTGGCCAAGTGTTGTACAAGAACTGTTGGCAAGTACAAAATGTTGACAGAGCCATTCCTAGAAGAAATCTCTTCTGAGAAAGAAATCTCCTCTGAAATTTGTGTGGTTTTACATATATATACATATATACATATATGCTCATGCACAACTTACCATGGCTTTCCACAGAACTCCTTGATATTCACCCCAGTTCCATAGCCATGGCTATCCACAGAAATCCTTCTTGACATTAGCTCCAGTTCCATGTCCAAACTCTAGCCATGGCTCTCCACAGAAATCCTTGACATCAGCTCCAGTTCCAGGTCCAAACTCTAGCCATGGCTCTCCACAGAAATCCTTGATATTAGCTCCAGTTCCATGTCCAAACTCTAGCCATGGCTCTCCACAGAAATCCTTGACATGAGCTCCAGTTGCATGTCCAAATTCTAGCCATGGCTCTCCACAGAAATCCTTGATATTAGCCCATTTCCATGTCCAACTCTAGCCATGGCTATCCACAAAATTCCTTTATATTAGCTCCAGTTCCATGTCCAACTCTAACTTGCCCGAATGCTCAAATCAGTATTGCGATACCAAATATTTTCATGCCACAGTTTGTGAAATCATCGGTCTACCGAACACACTTTGACTTGGTTAGTATTTTGCTACGTGCACGGCCGACTGTAACCGATTGTGAGATAGATTTTTCCAGAGTTTTCCCTAATCTTACGATGAGATGTGAGGGCTGATTCCAAAAGGATTGAGGGTATGCGTTGATATTTTCCAAGGTCTCGCCATAAGATTAGGCAAAAGACAAATCTGTGTCAGCAACAAATTGCCAAACAGCTTCGACGATGTGCGCAAATCTCTGCTTCCATCATCTCCGACAAATCGCGTCCTTGCTAATAAGAATCAACACAGCATCTCCCTGTGGAATTCTCACATTGCTTTCGAGAGTTATCCACGGTCCTTTCGCCGCAATTCAAGGTCTTCTAGTTCATTACAGGAATGCTCGAGAATCACATCATGACATAAGTATATGGTTGTTGTTAACCCTGGTTCTCAAACCAAGGAGATTTATGAAGTATATGGCATTGTTAACCTCATGCCACACACTAATCACATCATTAAACTAAAGTCTAGTTTTAAGACATAGCTAATTTAGCGCATTCAAGTTGGTTTTGAAAGTGCCAAAACGTCAATTACGTCGGTGTTTAATGAGAAGTTGCGCTTTAAAGAATGACCATAATATAGCTACATCAGATCTTAGCAACCAATCTGTTATGGTTCATAACCATGACCTCATACCAAATCAATGATATGTTATCACCTAAAGGCTAATGATCGTCAAACTCGGCTACATGATGGAGAGAAACAGCTCAAAAGTTACCCAAGTTGAAGGCTACCATTGAACCGGTCGATTGAAGATCATAGTCCGATAGAGCAATTTAGCAGCCGAAGGTGAACTCTTAAGACTTGAGCCCAAAGACAAGCTTAGCAGAAGAACATACGAGATTTTGATCAATATGCTCTTATACCAGCCGCACGACTACCAAACTTTGAAGGTCACCATCTGACCAATTGCCCGATCTAATCACAATCTGCATAACAAATCATGAGATCGATCACAACCCACAAGTTCGAATTTCCGAGCTAATTATGGGTATGCAACACTAATCGTGATTCCCAGAACTAATCATCACGATTTGCAAAGAACGGATCGTAAAATCGACAAGAACCAACCACGGAAAACGCAAATTTGGAAGAATTAAACCGCAATTCGGAGGACTCATCGCGATGCAGAAGAAGGAAGTGGCAAGATTTGTGTGGAAGCAAGCAAACATAGAATCGCCCAAATGCCCATCTCATCTCAAATCTCCATGGAATAGAGATTTGCTGTGTGCCTTTGCAGAATGGAATTCGCCCAAATGCCCATCTGATCTCAAATCTACGTGGAATAGAGATCTGCTGTGTGCCTTTGCAGAATGGAATTCGCCCAAATGCCCATCTGAGCTCAAAATCTTCATGGAATAGAGATTTGCTGTGTGCCTTTGCAGAATGGAATTCAGTGCCCATGAAATGCCTGAATCATCATCATCATCCACAGACAAGATTCCACATTGAAAGCCGCACAATTCAAGGAACTAGAAGGAGCCATCCCCGCCAGCAGCAGCGACTCTTTCAAGGTACAGATGAGAAAATCCGAGCATTTGATCAGGAAACCCTCAAGCGGTCGCAAATCCGTTTGAATAATCTAAAGCATTTGGGAGAATTCTTTTGAGGAGGAGGAGGAGGAGGAGGAGGAGGAGGAGGAGGAGGAGGAGGAGCAGTGGAAAGACGGAACAATCTAATCAGGACCCCCTTGTCCATCGGCCGGCGAATGATGCGATCTCATTGCTTCTCAGCGAGGATCGGATTAGTACTGCCCGAATCCATCTTCACAGATGGCAAGGTTCATGAAGAGATGCATCGAAAGCAAAAGAAGGCTCCAAGATCGGCATGCCCTTCTTGACTCGATATAAAGTCTTCTGCCAAAGGAGAAGAATCTTCACAGCGCGAAACTACTGCACAGTGATATATTTCGGAAATCTTGGCTCTCACAGGACGTATGTACCCACAATGCCCTTTCTTAGTTTGTAGGCCAAATGTGGCGATCTCAATGAAACACTCGAAGTGTTCGAAGGGATTCCTGTACCGAACGTTGCGCCATGGAATTCTTTGATCTCGGTATACTCTGAGCATAAACTTGTAGATAAAGCTATCACATGCTTTAGAAAAGATGCAAAATGAAGGCGTATCCCCAAATGCAATCACCTATATGTCATGTCTTTTTGAAGCCTGTGGTGGGGATGTTGGTGATAGTGCTAGTAATGGTAGAAGTGGTATGGAATGTGTGAAAATGGGGGAGGAAGTACATGCTCAAGTCGCAAGATATTTTCTTTGAGAAAACATTGAGCTTGGGAATGCGTTGGTTGACATGTATGCAAAATGTGGATTGCTGGAAGCTGCTCAGGAAGTATTCTTCGATATAAGCTCCCAATAAGAAACGTCTCGTCTTGGAATACGATAAATCTGTGGGTACATCCGAAATGGATTTTGCTGCAGGAAGGTGCAACTTGAATGCCTCTCACCTGATGGCATCGACGCTGATTTGTATTTTGAGAGCATGCAACCACATCGGATGCCTAGAGATCAGGAAAGAGATGCATGAAGAGGCTGAGAGGTGAGGATTATTGGGAGAAAAATGGAAAACTACTACTGTGGTCCTACATGAATGCCAAATGTGGCATGCTCGGAAAGGCACGAGAGGTATGTGGTCAGCTGCCAATACAGAATGTAGTATCTTGGGGAGCATTGATTTCAGGCTAAGCTGAACATGGGTTCGATAAAAGAGGGTATCCCACCTAATACAGTCACGTTAATTTCTGTTCTAAAAGCCTGTGGTAGCATAAGGTCTTTGGAGTTGGGGAGAAGATATATATATATATATGCTTGCTAGCCAAGAATCAAGGATTGGCCAACAAAAAATGATTCGCTTCAGATTGCATGGGATTGCGGCGGTGGATATGTATGCTAAATGTGGAGCTCTCGGAAGAGCACAGAAGTATTCGATGGGCTGGCTTGTACTTGGAAATTAAAGAATGAAGTATGTATATATACATCTACAATGGATGAGCCCCTTGTACCTGGAAATTAAAGAATGAAGTATATACATACATCCACAATGGATGAGCAGCTGTGTATATTGCCTCTGGATGGACAAGCACCAGCCAGGAAGTCGGATGTATTAACAGTGACTTGAATCACACTGATTGAAAAAGCTCTTACAAAAAGGGGTGTAGCTTGCCTGTACCTGGAAATGAAGGAATGAAGTATGTATCTACACATCTACAATGGATAATGGGCAGCTTTTCTTTGGAAAGATTGGGGGGGCGGCGGTGATTCAATTCGATCGATTTTCCAATCCATTCCATTTTGTGATCCCCTAGTAAAAGGGATGATTAACTTGGGGCTTGATTCACATCAGGAGCTTGTGACTGGAATGGAACTGGAATCAAGAGTAACTAGAACGCCCTAGCAACCGGTTTAACTACCTTGAGGAGTCCCATGACATGAAATGGAGCAAGAGGATAGATCGATGGCTCTCCCTCCTTGCAGCCCAAGCGCCTGATCTGTGATCTTCATGGTATATAGTACAGTATATACCCCATGAATCAGTGGCCATGGCTTTCCCCCTCACTCAGGTCTGACTGAATGAGGAAGGGAGAAAGGGGTCTCCTTTCTGTGGAGAGCTTCATCTCCACCTTGCAGATGACCAGGAAAGAAGGAAGCGCGAGAGGTGCCCGGAGCGCCCACGTTGTGCTGTGCCGCCATGGCCTGGAGCGCCACGAAACCCTGGGCAACTACCTGGTGCCGATGCTGCAGCGATGCGGCTGCGGCGCCGATGCCCGAAGAGCCTTCCGGAGGCTGAATTACCGGAGCGAGCAATCGTGGGCATGTCTGATGCGCGAATGCATCGAAGAAGAAGAAGAAGAAGAAGGAAGCGGCGGTCTGGAGCGAGCCATGGGGATGTATGAGCAGATGCAGGAAGAAGGGGTGAGCCCCAGCAAGCACATGCTCCACAGCTTGCTGAGAGGATGCGCCATGGCCGGAGATGCGGAGAGAGGCCGAGGAATCTACCAAGACATGGTGAGGATGGGGATGGAAGGGGACCCATTCGTCAGCTGCGCGGTGCTCGAGCTGTACGCCGCCGGCGGAGCGAGGTGCAGATCCACCATAGCCGCCGAGCAGCAAGAGGCGGCGATGACGATGACGAAGATGAGGAGCATTGCGGGCAGAGACGGCAGGGACGTGGCGGTGTGGACGGCGATGATCGCCGCGTACGCGCGCAGCGGGCTCTTCGGCAGCGTCTGCGAGTGCCTCGAGCAGATGCAGGTCGAGGGCATCTCGCCGAACCGCGTGACGGTGCTGTCGATCCTCGGCGCTTGCTGCGATGCGGCGATCGATCTCGGCAACGGTCGTTGCGGCGCGTCGGCGATCGATCTCCGCAACGGTCGTTGCGGCGCGTCGGCGATCGATCTCGGCCTCGGCCGCCGTCGTTCGGGTGCGGAGATCGATCTCCATAGTTGTTGCGCCAGCGCAACGGCGGGGCTCGAGGAGGCGAGGATTCTGAGGGTGGGCCGGAGCGCTCACAGCGCCGCCGTGGAGCGGGGCTTCGAGACGGAGTTGGGCATCGGCAGCGCCTTGGTGCGCATGTACGGGAAGTGGCGGCGCGCGGCGGACGCGGAGCACGTGTTCCGGAAGCTTCCGCGCCGGGACGTGGTCGCGTGGACGGCGCTCATCGCGGGCTACGCCGAGTCCGGCCGCGGGGAAGAAGCCGGCGGGTGCCTGGAGGAGATGGAGCGGGAGGAGCGGGGGGCGCCCAACGCCGTCACGTACGGGTGCTTGCTGGGGGCGTGCCGCCGCGGGCTCTCGTCCCTCTGCAGGGCCCGGGAAATCCACGCCCGGATCGTGAAGGCGGGCTTCGAGCGCGATCCCTACGCTTCTCGCATGCTCGCGCAAGCTTACGGCCGATCTGCGTCTGCCGCGGACGCGCGAGCTGCGTTCGACGCGGAGCTCGACGAGGCGGTGCTCGAGCTGATCGAAGCCGGCGTGGCGCGAAGCGAAGCAGGCGTGGCGCGAAGCGAAGCCGCCGCGGCTCCCGGGCGCTCGCCGATCACCGCCGCCGGCTTCAAGGCCTGCGGCCGACTGGGAGCGCTGCAGAAAGGCCAGGAGCTGCACGCCGCCGCCGCCGCCAGGGGGATCGACGCACGCGCTTCGATCGTCGCCGCCCTCGTGGATATGTACTCCAAGTGCGGCGGCGCTCTCGGAGAAGCGCGCGAGCTGCTCGACTGCTACGATCCCGCTGCGCAGAGCGCGCTCCTGTGGACCGCGCTGATGACCGGCTACGCGTGCCGGGGAGCTGTCGAGCCCGTCGTGGCCATCTTCGGCAGGATGGCGGCGAGGAGCAAGAAGCCGGATGCCGTAGCTTGGCTCAACGTCATCACCGCGTGTAGCCACGCGGGTCTCGTCGAGTACGGTGCACAGGTCTTCTTCGCGGCTGTTTCCGCTGCTGCTGCTTCAGAGGGGGAGGAGGAGGAGGAGGAGGAGGAGGAGGAGGAGGAGGAGCTGTCCCCGGGGGTTCGAACCATCGAGCTCCACAATGGCTTGATCGACCTGCTTGCACGCGCCGGCCAGATCGAAGCCGCGATGAATGTCGTTGCGGAGAAGATGCCGTTCCCGCCCAATGCTGTGACCTGGAACACGCTGCTCGGAGCCTGCCAGAAGGCCCGCCGCGGCGGCGACTCTGGCTGTGGCCTCCTCGCCTCCGTCGCCTTCGAATGCGCAGCCGCGTTCGATCCGCGGCACCACGCGCCCTACATCTGCATGTTCCGCATGTGCGCCGACGCCGGGATGTGGGCGGAAGCGCGGCGGGTGGAATGCCTGAGGACGATGTGCGCAGGTTGAGAAACGGTTGAGAAACGCGACGGAACGACGTTCGTTTGAGATCGAGCTTGCGGGATTCTCGCCGTGCGCCCTGCGAAGGAGCTCGTCGTTTTGCAGGCTTTTTCCACTGCAAATTCATCGCTGGGCGAACGATTCGAGGGATCGAAAGCCGCCCTGCTGCATTGTGCACAACACATGGTTGCATGATTGCAATCCGATCGCTTTCGATCGATGCAGGTAAAACCTGGCACTAAACCCCCCATGTTTCATCCTCCATCACTCAGAAGGGGGCTGGCTGAAAACTCCATTGACAACTCTTCTTTGTGTTGCAGAGATCATTGAAAACTACCCATGTGTATATCTGAATCCTGCCTGCTGTCAGACTTTATTTTACCCTAGGTAACCACAGGAATGACATGGAAAAGCTTTGCTGCACATTATATATTGAGTCTTCTTCCCATTTCAACAAAATTCAACAAAAACTTACCTGCTCAACTTCAGATCCTGAGAAAGGTCATCATACAGAAACATGAAAGAAGAAGGCCACCAGTCCTATTTAAAAGTTGAATTTGTTCATTCTCTTTTTGCCCTGGTGCTCACCAGTCAAGCTGAAAGAGAATCTCCGATTTTTTACCACATGTATATGCATATATACTCGCACCACAGATTCATGAACTAAACTTCTGTGACCTTTCCATTACAGATATCTTTTTCCTTACATGCAAAATCCTCTTAGTTTGTTATATTCTGGCAACCATTATGATCTAGGCAAAGGAAGCTCATCATGTGTGTTAATCTTCCGGCGGTTTTCTGGAGCACCACTTCTGTAAGCGTTTCGGCTCAAATCAGCTACAAAATACTATACACTAATAATGGAGACGCAACCCCTATAACAAATCCTGACTACACCATGACCTTGAGCTTCTCGAGTAATTGGAGCCAGCGAGGAGGTTCTTCGTCGAAAATGTACGTTAACGGCAGTACAAGTACCCCGCTTCCTCCAACCTGTCGTCAGTCAAACACCCATTTGGATCAGAGAGATACTTGCCATTGAAATATCATCATTTATCTGAATCGCTCCCCAAACTTGCAAAAGTAGAGCTTCAAATTTACTATCCAACAAAGGATGTTCATACACCTCTAACATACAATATATCTTTAGTAAATGTCACTCTACTCTTCCAAGAAAAATGCCAACAAAAGTCTAGACGAGTAAATTAGTTACAATGATGGAAAATAGCTAGACAAATGTAAGCAAGAGAAGACTACAAAATACTGTGCTCAGTATACACGACAATTCAGTTTGTTACAAAAAAAAAAAGGACATGCAATGTATCATACGATTTTTCAAGATTTATATAAAACAGGAGAGAATCGGGTATCTTCAGCACTAACCTTTCGTAACTGTTTTACTGCATGGTAAAGATTTGACTTTGGCACGCATATGGTGATAGCATAATAATCTTCTTCCACGACCCCATTCTTTTTACTGTAAACTGGACTGACAGTTGGTCCCTGTATTTGGTCGCACAGTTCTCCCTAGTTCAGTATTTCTATGGCAATATCCCATAGTGTAGGTGCTTATCACGCTAGTCACACACAATACCCCATAGAAAAGTCATGAAAAATTTCCCAAAATACACAACAGGAAGACGTTATTACTATTATTGCGGTGTTACTAGTAGCTCGGATAGTTTTTGCAGCCTTTGTTTTCACGAAATAAGGAGAGAATGTCTTTTAGACCGAGAACCAAGACAAGGGAGAAGGCGTTAGATAGGACCTGTAATCCATGGAAATCAGTGTTATTCAGGAGAAAGCTTGCCACCTCTTTGCTCGATTTGCCACGCATATTAGCTATCACCTACAAGTTTCAAAGCTGATTTTGATATGAGGAGTACATAAATCAGTTCTTGTTCACTTAATGACATGCACATAACATGCAAAAATACGCACATACACACACGCTTAATCTGTGTGGGTGTGTATCTATATAACTATATCTATCTATATATATA
>JBBBWG010015746.1:0-16507 GCA_037176905.1 Azolla pinnata
CCGCATCGACCTGCCATGCATGGCCACCCATGCATGGATGGCCGTGCATGCCCACCCATGCATGGGCGGCCGTGCATGGCATGCCCTTGCATGGGCGACCGTGCATGGCATGCCCATGCATGGGCGGGGCTGCATAGCATGCCCATGCATGGGCGGGGCTGCATAGCATGCCCATGCATGGGCCGGGCTGTATGTGTATGTGTGTGTGAGCATGAAATGTGATTCTATGTGATCTTGTTTGTGTGTGTCTATTGTTGTATATTTTGTGTGATTGTGAATGTTTGAATGTGTTTTTGTTTGTGTACATGGTTCATAAGTGGTCATTAGTCAACAAAGCATATCTGGGTAGCAACAAAGTAAGTGGAGAATGTGGCTACAACGATTGCAACAGAACTTTGGCCAAAATCTAGAAATGTGCAAAAATGTAGACTCCCTTTGTGTTGACTCACAATGAGGAATATGTTGACCCCCTTTGTGTCGCATTCATGAATGGAATGCGTGAATGTGTGGATGGAATGCATGAATGCGTGGATGGAGTGCATGAAGGTGTGGATGCATGAATGTATTAATGGAATGCTTGAATGCATGAGTGTTTGGATGTGTGAATCCGTTCGTCCAAGTATGACTAAAATACCACATTTTACATACATGATGTCCACAGCTTGGAGGAAGTGGATGAGCAGGCTACAAACAACACAAGGTACAACAGCAAGTAGCTATGCAAGGTGGTAGAAGCAGGCAAGTATCAGCGTTTAGGAAAGTGTAGGCGGCCAAACAGGCAACAACGCGCTTTCGATAGAAAAGCTCGACCGTTGACAACTATGCATCTTGGTATCTGGTTGGTCAACATATGTGGCAGGCCGCCTGAGAAGAAGCCGGCTGCAACAAACTCCAACCTCGTAATATGGTCCACAAAAATATACTCGACAAGCACGAGGTAGCGGCAGAGGTGACGCTAGCCATAGAGAAGGTGTGCACCAACCAGCCTCGACGTCGAATTACAACCAACAAGTGGAGTGTTGGTATTGTGGAGAGATCAGGCACTATGAGTCAAAGTGCCAAAAGAAGAAAAGCGACTCAGCAACCCCAGCCGCAGAGCTTCTCCCCAGCAAGGGAACTACACGACCAGCAGTTTTGGTCGTGCTGAAGGCAAAGGGCCCATGTTGGTCACGTGGCATAGAGCCAACAGCATGACGGTCAGCAACATTCAGGCTGGTGCAGTGTGGTTCGTCAACTCTAGAGCCTCAAACCACATGAACACCCACGAAGAGTGGTTCATGAATATGAAGGAATCGGAGAAGCACCGCGTTGTGGAGACCGGAGATGACTCTACACGAGCGATCACACATTGGCGCACCAATAATGGCAACAATAACTAATCAAAGATGTACTGCATGTCCCAACAACCACAAAGAATTTGGTCTCTGTCGGTCAAATTGTCGAGCAGGGAATGCTAGTATGGTTCAATCACGACGGCTTCTTCATTGAGGACAAGGGCCGGCTTGTCACTCACAGATGAAGAGAAAGGTAGATGTTCATTCTCAATGTGACCGAGGTGAATACCATGATGTACGTGAAGGGGGTCAGACGGAGTCCAATATCAAGTTGTGGCACAAACATGTTGGCCATGTAAATCTTGGTAAGCTCTAGTCTATGCAAACAAAAGGAATAGTGCGCGGGCGGATTGCCCAAGTTTTCCACGAAGAACCCCAACAACATAAGCGAGGCATGCCAGCTTCGAACGCAACATCGACATTCATTCTCGAACGAGCAAAATGTGAGCAAAGGATTGTTGGATGTCATCCACTCGGACGTATGGGGACCAGCTCAAAACGTAACATGGGTAGGATGCAAGTACTTTGTACATTCATGGACGACCATTTGCAACATTCTTGGATATGCCCGATGAAGAGCAAGAGTGAAGTGTTCTCTCACTTCTAGCGGTTGAAGAGCCAAGTTGAGAACGAGACGAATCACATGATTTGCTGCCTACGCTCTGATGGTGGCTGCGAATACTTCTCGACCGAGTTCACAGCGTACCTTTAGAGGACGGAAATCCGTTGCAGATTATCCTGCCAATATAATATACACCTGAACAAAACGGTGTTGGAGAAAGGAAGAATCACATGACTGTGGCACCGTCAACCTATAAGGCATGGTTAGTCGCCAAGAGTTATGCATAAACCCATGGCATTGACTGTGAGGAAACCTTTGTGCCAATTGTAAAGATGATAAACATTCTAAACTATTGTAGCACTCGCAGCAGTGAAGGGGTGGCATATCAAATGGACATCGAGAACAAGTTCTTTCACGGGGAGCTTGAAGAAGAGGTAGTCACACAAACACCTGCACACGATTTGCCTACTGAAGAAACCATTATACGACTTGAAGCAAGCCCCAAGAACGTGGCACTCGAAGACAACACAGTATCTTCATCGAAATAGGGTTTCGGATGTCCGAATCAAACAATTCTCTATACATTTGAAATGATGTGAAATGCACGCTCATAAGATAGGGCTTTGCATAAACCTAGTCGTTTAAGGTAAACCCAAGACCAAGGTAAACTCACGACCAAGGTAAACCCAAGGCCCGATATTTTTCGAAAGATGAAAGAAATAAGTTTTCGTCAAATTTAAAATATATATCAAGTTATTTAAAATTGACTTAAAAAAAAAATCATGAATTTACAACCTTAAGGCACCTTAATAGCCATGTTAACCTTTTCCCCCCAAAACTGGTTGACAGGTCGGGGGTGAAGATAGACACTTCGTTTGGTAGTGTCTTTTAAGATGGCTCTCAAAGTATTGGTTGTCCTCTACTCTACTTCAAAGTTCAAACCTTATGCACATAGCGTTCATTGAAATTATGTAAATATTTATGTAAACATTTGTGAACTTCTTGGACTAACATGATGCACACATAACAGTCGGCTTACATGTATTAACTTTGTAAATCTAGATTCATGCTTGTGATGCACAAATTGCCATGAAACTTTGTAGATAATCACAACGCATTGCCATGACCATGTGAGGTTACATGATTGCAGTTTGTGGTAATGTAGAGTGTATGTGGTATACCTAAGAATTAGAAGAAATATTACCTTTGCTTGCATGCAGAACTAGATGCGCACCAATGGTTTAGCGGTAGTAAAATCATAGGGTGTAGATCTGTCCACCAATCCACGTCACAAGCAGGCGGGCTATATCGATAATCGTGGCATGGAAGAGGAACTAAGCCTCGATCACATCACGAATGTGCTAGACATCACTAACCCTAAACCCTAAACCCTAAGCCCTAAACCCTAAACCCTAAACCCTAAGCCCTAAGCCCTAAACCCTAAACCCTAAACCCTAAACCCTAAACCCTTGAGCTTCACCTGTTATTATCCAGTTCAGCATTAACACCATGAATGAGTGAATATGTGAATGAATGAATGAATGAATCTCTCGATGGATGCATGTTATTCGAGAATGTAAAAACAAGCTTCTTCTTCTTCTTCTTCTTCTTCGTCGTCGCTCAGCGACGGGCGTGATCCACATCCTCCTCCCCGACTTCCGACCTCCACTTCTGACCATGGCCTTTGCTTCCACCCTCTGCTTCCTCCGCTGCCTGCCCTCCACACACTCTCTCTCTTCTTCTTTTCCTCCCTCTCCATCGGGGTTTCATCGAGGCCCGCACCCAAGGTTTGGCTTTGGATTCTTCTGCATCCACCACCACTCAAGGATGAGGATACTGCCCTTCGCATGCATGGCGGTGTGTTCTCCCTTCTTGTTCTACTCTGCTTTCTGAAACTGCTTCTGCCATTGATGTCTCGCGTATTGGCTTTCTCACGCTCAACGCGTTGAGCGCAGGAACCCTTCCTAATTAAGAAGCTGGACTCAGCTGAACGGACCTACAATGAGTTATCGGTAGTATTTCTTCTCGACTTGTTTTTCTTCCCTTCCATCCTCCTGTATATCCTTGCCATCATGGATTGAAGGCTTGGCCATACACAATCGCCAACACTACAGTTATAATCTTTATTCCAGATAAGACTTGCTGATCCTGATGTAGCTGGAAATCATAGCGAATATCAACGACTGGCTAAGTCTGTAGCCGAACTTGACGAGGTCTTCTATGTTCTTTTCCTATAATATCTCCTTGTCTTCATTTTCTTAAGGATGCAATATTTGCAGCTGTGGACATAAAGGAGGGTTTAGGGTTTTGAGTGGTGTTATGTGTACTTTGGAAAGAAAATGTAAAGCGTGCTTGCTGGCTATTTACACTGATGATTGGGTCTAGGTAGTTGCAACTTATCGAGAGTTCAAGGATACCCAAATTCGGTTGCATGAAAGCAAAGGTATACTTAGCATGAAATTGGAAGACCATGTCCTAAAGTGGAAGATCTAGCTGTTTTTCTTTTTACACTTATGCTGCTCCTTTAGAGTTGAAGGATTGTGGTGATAAGGAGCTTTCTGAGCTGGCAGCAGAGGAGACACTGTTGTACCAGGAAAGATTAGCAGAACTAGAGCAAAATCTCAAGGTAATTTATTCGTGATTGCACTGTTCTTGGTCGATTCATTATGTTGATGCTTAAAATAATATTACGCATTAGCTCAAATGGAAATAACTGATCACCCAATTGACATCAAAACTGGAATTGTCTAGAGCATCAGCAATCACTTCTCACTTCCTCACTTGCTGTACTGTTTTCACTGCTCCCAAAGTCACATCTGAGCTGTAATAAATAACTCCCAGATCCTACTGTGGCGTGATGTTTCAATTTCCTAATTTTCCGTTTCTTTAGCCTTAAATGAGTCACTTACATCATATAAACACTTTGGTTATATCGAATATTACATAGGTCCTATTGGCTTTTTTTGCTGAGAACAATGCAAACTTTTATTTTGATATGTGTAATTTTTATGATACAGAACAGTAAATACAAAATTCATGATCACTGCTGAAGCCATAATATTGTGCACTTATTGCAGGTCATGCTGTTGCCAAGGGACCCCTTGGATTCCCGGAATATTATGTTGGAAGGTGTTCATTCTTCAATTTTCATTGGATAAATACCACTAATATTCAATACACACACGACTAACATACTTTTACATACACGGCTTCTCAACTGCAGTAAGAGCTGGAACTGGTGGTGATGAAGCTGGAATTTGGGCTGGAGACATTGTAGGGATATTTATATTTCATCAATCCTGTTTATGCATTGGATAGTGAGTACGAGATTTCAAAACACATTAGATCATTCCACACTTGTACAAATATTCTGCCTTTCTTAGAAATACTTTGTACATGCATTCTAAAGATGAAATATGTTAAATATGTAGAATATGCTAGACGGTTCTTATTTTTTGTGTGCATACCAGTGTCACACAACATATTCAAGCAATGAAGGAATCATAGCAAAAGCCTTGCTCAATGAAGAAATTACTTCATCTCAGAAGAATTTCTTAGAACAAAATTTATTCTTATTTATATTTTTTGGAAACCTGAGATGCTTGTTCACAATGTTCAAAATTTAATACTTAGATTGCCTTAGAAGTGTAGAAATTTGTGGAATATTTTGAAATTGTAGTTCTTCTGCTCAATATTTTTGAGTATTTAGAAAAGTATTTTATGCATAAATACACGTTTTTAAACAAGAACGGATCATTACAGGATTGGCCCTATTTGATATTCAGATTTCTGAGTGTTTCTATTTAACGCTTACATTCAGGTAAAGATGTATCAGAAGTATGCAGAACGGAACTCTTGGAAATGCTCTGCTTTATCAGCTGCAGAGGTCAGTTACCAACTCTGCTGTATTTTAGTTTTATCTCTCTGGATAGGATTCGCTGATTTTTGTGGAAATGAGAAAGTGATGCTGTGGAGGGCATGCACAATCTAGTAGAGAATGACTGTATGAACGAAGTAAAGTTAAAAATGGTTGAAATACTCTGGAGACATGCCTCTCCGCAGTAGGTTTCTATAGATGCAAAGCCTACAACTATGATTGACAAACAAAGTGGAGCAATAGATTAAGGTAACTGATCAAATAATTTGTGTTATGTCAATGAATCGACCTCACCCTCTAAAACCAACTGTCTATTGGTGTGTAAAAAATCAGTGAGACTGATTGATGATATAGAATGTATGATATGAGGCATGGAGGGAGAATCTCTAGAATGTATTAAAGATCACTCATCTGGATTGGTGACATGGAAAGGCCTGTATAGTGCTGCATTTTGGTGGCAGGCAATCTGAGAAGATAATCTAGTCGAGGTTAATTCATTTATGATTAGATTTTGTAATATATAGAGCTACCATAATCATTATCTTGGTAATTTGACAATAGTGACCGAGTCATCATATATTTGTAAGAAATTCAATGACGCTAATGATTTATGCGGCAACTTTAATGTTGAAGGCAGAGAAGGGTGGCTACAAAGAGTTTGTCATGGAGATTACTGGCGAGCGTGTTTACAGTAAACTGAAGTATGAGGCAGGGGTTCATCGAGTTCAACGAGTACCAGCAACAGAAACACAGGGGCGAGTTCATACGTCTACTGCAACTGTGGCTATCATGCCTGAGGTATTGTAGTTTTTCTATCTAATCATGCTTAATATAATTTTTCAACCAAGGCGTGACTCCCTAAACTTTATTTCACTTTAAAGAAAATAGCCAACTGCGGAACAAAAAGGATTCCTATGTACACGCCTATCCCAAATACAGAAACTTAAGTGCCTCCTATGAATCAGAAACTTTACCTTTTATTGCTGTGCTGAAATGTGTATGCCATGTTAACCATCTTAAATACAACCATAACAAAAGAATACTCTATTGGGATCAATGATGAATAACGTCAGTAATCATAGAGGCAGTTCAACGTGTATCCATAGATTGTTCCAATGCAATTTCATTTCTCAAGCATATTCATATTATAATCTCAATCATGCTATTGGTTTTTCCAGAAAGAAACATTTTAGGTTTGGAAAAAAGAGTGCAATTATGTGATGAAGAATTCTTGAAATATAATCCAGGTTGATATGTCGTATCATTTTGTATAAGATGATTTGATGTGGTTTCATAATCAAACCATATATTGACATTAGTTAAGCTGATGATTTGCATTTAAAAAAATGTTATATGGCATTCTGGAAAATAGTATGTTGGAATGTGAGGTTGTCTCTTAAAAGCAACTGTGCAAGATGAACTTTTCGTCATTCTCTAATAGGTGGATGAAGTTGAGGTAGTCATTGATCCTAAGGACATAGAGCTCACAACAGCAAGATCTGGTGGTGCTGGAGGTATAGTTTCTTACTTTCTCTTTGCAGAGGAGCTCTATATTTTACTTGATCCTTCTGCATGTTCTGTTAATTTCTATTCATTAGTATGACATTAGCAAGTTTTGATGATGGTTAGCTCACTATTGTTCAAAAAGACAGAAGTGTGATGGATCTATTTTCTTTGATAAATCTTGTTCAATTCTAAACCATCTGTTCAAATGTGAATCCCATGTGTAGAAGACTGAATTATGTAAGACAGCATTATGTTTACCTGATACTTTTAGAACTATGTTGAACCCTGTTATCTTTAATTTTTGAAGTATTTCTATGAACGTTTCCCTTTTAGTGCAAATATAATGCTAGTATTTGCACATATACGTCCAAATCATAACTCATTTTGCATGAGATTAGTGACCCTGCATTCATACTTGTATAACTGCAGTATGTTATCCACAGGATTGCCATTCATCAGCACAAACATGTATAGTGTAAGTGAAAGACTTCGATATTGTTAGCTGTGACCTGCCAGTACTATATCGACTTGTAGAATCAAGCTGAACATTCGTGTATTATGCACATTCTTATGCTAATGTAGGAGTTCTTGCCACTTTAGATGATATTCTCATAAAGTAATATGTCATTTGAAAATATCTCTGCAGGTCAGAATGTGAACAAGGTTGAAACTGCAGTGGATCTTTTTCATAAGCCTAGTGGCATTAGGATTTTCTGCACAGAAGAACGTAGCCAATTGAAGAACAAGACGAGAGCTTTTCAACTTCTTCGAGCAAAACTGTATGTTCCTTCTTCCTTGAGTGTGCAGTAGTGATGTACACTTATGATGAATCTTCCTTTGTAATGTTGCAACTTCTTGCATACAGAGAATTCCATATTCTCTGCAAATATTTTTCTATTTAGGGAGATTTTTTAGTGTTTTCATGTGATGTTTCTTTTTAGCATCAGTATTTTGAGTTGTGAACTTATATTCAACCCTCTTGTACACTATCATCTTTTGGCGTACAAAAGTAATGTTGATCTATCCACTTGGGATTAGAAGGGTTAGTGCAAGCATAGTTGGTTGATGTCTGTAAGCATGGTATTGCTTTAAGCTGAACACTGTAGTTGTGAATTTTGTGAGATTACAAAATTTTCACCTTATTTCATTGAATGAAAGTTACATATGCAATGTTTGCATATGGTGTTACGACTTTGATTAATATTTTCCTCTTAACATCCTTGTTTGGAAATGGTTGAAAGTTATTTATTTGAGTGGACAATTGTTCTGCATACATTGTTTTATTTGCATCATTCTGAAGGGCTTATGTTGCATTCCTTACTTTTCCAGCTTCGAAATAAAAATGAGAGAGCAACAAGAGTCAATAAGCTCCATGAGGAAATCACAGGTTCAGTTTTTTCCTAACTGCTGCTCCTGATTCTTTGTGATAATATTAGTAATTATGAAGATGGTTGGATTAGCTCAAACTCATCAACACACAACAGTCTCTACGTTATTTCATTTCTAAGTAAGGTTCCTTAACTTCTCCATCCATAGTGATACTTAGATCTTATAGTAGAAAAGTTAAGCAGAGCTAATTTTCTCAGTTTTTGCATTTTTATAAAGAAGGTTTTGAGCTGATTCCTTGCTTGGATATTTATACAACTTATGCTCAACTATTAGAGACTTAATCTAATATCAAGTTGAGATAAAGCGAAATTAGGGGAGAAAGCTAGAAAGAGGGTCCTTACTGATGGTGACAGATGACCTACATTCTCATGAGCATTCGATATTATCACGGACAGACAAGGGTTATACCTTGTCCTGTGCAGAAATGTGGATAGGAGCCTTGCCACAGTAGTAGAGTCTCTTGACATCAAAGAGTTGATCAAGCTCCTAAAAGGTAGCTATAATCCTTATATAGAGTTGATCAAGCCCCTAGGAGGTAGCCTAATCCTTATATGAAGTGAAGCCCTAGGTCCCAAGTCTATTCACACTTGACTACATACAAAGTGGAAGGAACAGATTGGTTATCTTTTTTGCATAATTGAATATCTTCAAATTCGGTTGTTTTTTTGATTGGATTTAATCACACCATCTCACCACAAGGTTAAAAAAAGCTATGATAAAACGATCTCGTGATTGCTTATGGTCTTGCCCATAAATCCACAAAAGGTTGTACTGTTGCAATGAGAAAAGAAAAAGTAAGGTTCACACTTTCAAGTTGCGTCTTTGATAGCCCCATCCATCCATTCAATATTAAATTTTCGAATATCCTTGGTGTTTAAGTTTTCTTATATGTTGGATTGAGAAGTTTGTTCTGGTATGAGAGGTTTAGATACCAGTCATCAATAATAACTAGAGTTTGAACGGTATGTATTTATTGCTTGAGGCAAGAACTTCTTAGAGAAGGCTATTGGAGAAGACCAAATGCCTTTAATGTTAATTGGGAGATTAAGGTGATGAAAGGGTAATGAGCCAATATATTTTAAGGATTTGAAACAGTCCTCAAAAGTGTGGGGCTAACTTAGTGCACTTCTTAGAGTGATGAGGCAGATACAAAAACACCTTCTATCTTGGATTATAACACATGGTTATAGATACCAGTTGAATAAATTCTTAATTTATCTTGCGTAAGCATGTCTTATGTAATATGCAATATACATTGCATATCATTAAAAGGTCTTGTGTTGGCTTCAACACGTTACAATGAATATGAATATTGATGAGGGTTTGTGGAGGAAAGACACAAATTTATATTAAAGGACTATGTAATTGATGTGAGAAATCTAAAATAAGTAGATCATGTTTCCATTTAGGGCCTTCAGAAAGCGAAATTAACACTATTGTGGAAAGATTATTCTCTTTTAATAGCAGGGAATAGATTTTAGTGGTATATACCAGAAGCATATCCTTACCGATTTGATGAATATGTCCTATTTGTTCATCAGATTGAGGTTGATCAAAAGAGTTCATGTTTGAATGTAAGAATCTCTCTCGCGTTGTATGTATTGGTAACCCAGAAAATTGGAGGTACTCTCTAATGACATACAAGTTTATTCTAGAATTTAGACCATTAAATAAAGTTGGCCATCCGTATTAATTCAAGGTGTATAAAAACTTACACTAAAAACCATTAAATTTCGTCAGTGTGACATATGTGCAA
Source organism: Azolla pinnata (assembly GCA_037176905.1). Lineage (NCBI taxonomy): Eukaryota > Viridiplantae > Streptophyta > Polypodiopsida > Salviniales > Salviniaceae > Azolla > Azolla pinnata. The sequence continues at coordinate 10,425 of JBBBWG010015746.1, forward strand.
TGAATTAAAATCTAGGCAAAACGAAATGGATGGGAATGAGAATAAGTTCTGAAGTAATCCAGGATGCCTTGTTGAGGGTGCGCCATGGTTGAGGATGTGTCATGGCATAATAACTTGTTCCAGATCGTTGACATGCATGCATAGAAAATCAATGCCCTAAATGATCTTTTCCAATTTTTTGTGCTGCATGGCCATAAGCCTTCCTTGCCGCAGAAATAGCTCCATGACTAATAGTCTGAAACTACCTGAGAATGATTTCCATATTGATGGTATTTCCATGTGGTAAGCGCATGTTTAATCACAAGTAGTAGTTCTTACAATTGTGTATCTACATAGAGCAAGAATGTTAAATACCCAAAGTACTTATCACTGGGGTCGATTGCAACGTGAAGATGTTATTATGAATCATGTACGGGAAGGATTCTTGAGTGTTTTTAAGGATTCGTGTATGAGATCATTCTGAAGAATTAGCATTAGCTTTTGACCTCATAAAAGATCACTGAAAGATCTCAACTTTGGCAAATGCTTCAACATTAGGAGGAATATAACAAGCTCTTTCTTTTTCTACATGAGAAAAATGAAATTATACACATCGGTTAGGTAAGAAATGTCTATGTCCAAGTCATTCAGAAGTTACTCAGGTAATGTTTGTACATGAATCTCAAGTTTTCAAGAAGTGACTATTTTGTTTCTGAAGGCATGTCTTGTCCTCTCTCTGGTTGTGCCAGAGCCTTAGGGATTGCATTGTATAATGTGACCCTTTTTATAATAATTATCATGAAAGACTTAGATGTTTAATATTGCAGTAACAAATTCATTGGGCATTTTATATTTCCCAACAAATTATAACTAGTTATGTATGTTGGGGATTTCCTATAATTATTTCTTGGGTATGATTACAATGAGATAAAATGTCAATTTCTAAGAATCCTTATCTTGCATAAGGTAATAATAATCTTAAGTTTAGAATACCTTGTAATAAACAACCAATAAACTAATTCTCACTCTCAATACTAGATATTCGATGAACATAACCATTGATTGATGAATATATTGTGATGAGAGATAATAGGGTTCAGCACTACTCTATATAAGGTGTGGGTCCATAAAAACCTTAATATCACTTTTCCACGATTGGGTAGTTTTGAGGTCTTACAAATTCCATGCTATACTGGATAAGTGCTTTACCACTGAAGGCATGATCAGCATAGATGACTTCGGTACTATCAGGCTGTCAGTGGATTGAGGATGCGGCTCACATTGGCCAGGCAATGTGCAAAATGTTTCTTCAGTTTTTACATTGTTACTGTTCATATAAAGCATATTTAAAATCATGTAAACATGTTCGTAATAGTATGAAAACGTTATATAAACCATGCTACATCTTGTATAACATATGTGGGGTAGCCTGTGTATGACATGTGTTGGTGATTTTGACCTAAAAACTGCCATATTATGTTGCTCATACGATTTGGTATTATTGCTCACTACATAATGAAACTGAAACAGAGCTTTCAACAGTGCATTGTGACTCTATATGTATTACTTTGGCACATAATGATTTAATTGAGGGGATACACGTAAAGCTGACAGATATTGTTGTTACCTTTGGTTATTTCTATTTATGAGCTATTAATGTAGTGTTCAATTGTCAAGTAACACCTGTTCTTTTTCTGTTCCAGGTTGGGACAGGCGCAAGATCAGAGAAAATACGAACTTATAATTATAAAGTAAGGCATTGATCAGCATAGTTCAAGTTCTATTCAAGTGCGAACATTCCTGAAAACCATTTTAGAATCGCAATTGTAGGACAATCGGGTCTCAGATCATCGCACAAAGCAAAATTTTGATCTTGGTTCTTTTCTGAATGGTGATATGGAAGGGGCAGTTCAGGTGAGCCAAAACATCTGAATACAATGTTGCTTGGGTTACAATCCTATCAGACACATTCCTCATGGTCTACACTTTATTTATACAAGTACAAATCGTAAAATCATAAACTACAAGCACAATGAAATGACCGGTAATAATTTAGTCTATATGTTAACCACACATTGCGCATGATGGATGTCTTGCATGGTAGCATTGTGAGGCACCTACCTGTATGCTGTTGTGCTTGCTTACTGAAACACAATGATGTATGGTGATTTATTTATCAGGATGCATATGTCTTGATGGAGTTGATGCGAGGTTTTTGTTTTGCAATAGCTAACTAAGGAGAGCAATCAATACAAGTGTCTTTTCAATGCAGGCTTGTGCTGCCCTGGAGCAAAAAGAATTGTTGGATGAACTTGCAGCATCGGCAAGCATGTCTACTGTCTAGGACAAGCAGTACGATGATGATATGATGTGTGGGCAGGATTTGTAAGGCATGATACGTTGAGGATGTGTCTCGTATTTTTTGATGTGGTGCATGTTCATCAACAATCATTGATTCCTAGCATAAACAATTGTGTATATCTGTCTAAAAATAAAATTTTTGAGTTCATTCCTGAAGGCTGGGAACTCGATCCATTGAAAGTGCTAATTGATACCATGGTTGTCTGTGGAATTTGCAGTAAGCCAAGGAAAATGTCATTGTCTATGGCTTTAAGTACATGACTCGTGTGGATGCATGATAAATGTTTGGGAATAGGAAGATAGATGCAATCTGTTTCCTGATCTGGCTGGCAGTTTCATGTTTACTGTCGTTAAAATCTATGGCATGAATTCATCTCATTTTCTCACCATCTCTTGTGGTCCTGTCTTCTCCTTTCTCTCATGTATGCAATATTATTTTTTAATTTAAAACTAAGATAAAACTTTGTATCTTGTGGATTGAAAAGAAACTGGCTGTCTCTATGCATTTATTTCCTTATTGACTGACCATCATATAATTGTTCCTTACTTAGTGGAGTTGGAACTTTATATTGCTATCCTTGAATGTGGTTCCAAGTGCTTTCAAGAACGTGTTTGATCTATGCAATACAACAGTAGAATTGCACAAATAGAGACAAATAAAAAGTTTATATTAATCCCTCATGTGCACTTTCTAGTATCTCGTCTTAACACTATATCAGTATCTATATACTAATAAAGAAACTATTTTGGTATGATCCTCAAATAGGAGTTATAGGAGCTTTGTGTTTTCAAGAAAGTAAGTTCATGTCAAAATAAAGGGCATTAGAGTTCCACCTTAATAATAAAGTGTGTGGAAGTGAGGAGTGGGGTGTGGGTCGTGGGACTCACTCGATTTCATTAGATATGTCTCATTAAAACTTTTTTCTAAATTTCTAAAAGCATAGTGAAAAAAAAGAAGGAAAAAGAGTAAATAGTACATATAACCTATGTCTCATTAAAAGCTTAAATGTAAAGAACTTCAAAGAAAACCCATTAAACGGAAAAAAAAGTACAACCATGAACCTAATCTACCAAATAACTTTACATGCATTCTTTAAGAATGATATAATGAGTTTCAAGATTAGTATTAATGAAAAATATCAGGGCAGTGCTCCCTTTGATTTGTGCATATCTCTCATCTTTACTTTACACAAGCTCTTTAAAAATGTTAGTTATCAAAGACTTAGTATATAAATTTGTAAGATTTTTATTAGTCTTGGTGAGAGTTATCATAATTTTATCATTCTTTTAGAATTTGTGCATTTAGAAAAATTTAAGTGATTTATATTTTGTGAGCCTTTTTTTCACATATCTTGTTTGTATTTATGCAACACAAGCGAAATCATTTTATAAATGATGGTTGGCGTAGGAGACATGGTGTATGACTCTTTACAGCTATACACATTCTTTAGTTGCTTCATGTAATGTCATAATCTTTATGGTTAGTTAATGTGTCACTATCATTTACTTTGTTGATTTCCATGAGATGGTTGTATCACTACAAAGAAACGCATATTTAGTTTGTGACAATGCTTTTTGAGGGTCTGATAGATTTTGAACAGTTACATATCCTATTATAGTTAGGTCTTGATTTTTTTTAAAGAATAAACTAAGATGTTGAGTATCACGTCAATAACAAAAGATTTGCATACCACCACTCCAATGCCTTTTGGTAGGAGCTAAACTAAATCTTACTAGAAGGTTAACAACAAATGCAATATAAAACTTGGTACCTTTTGCGAGATACATTAATAATCCTATAGTGCTTTAATAAGGACACTCAGGTCCCAATAAATTTTCATTATCTTCTTGTGGTCTGAATGGATCATTCTCTACAAGAAGAGATCTTACTATCATAAATCCTTCATATTAAATTTCTCCAATATCTTCTTGATATACACAAAATAATGTACTAGTATACCCTCAAGGGTTTGCTCAAACTGCAAACCTATATAATATATTTTTGTCTTACCTAATTCTTTTATTTTGAATTTTATCTTTGGGTTAGAACAAACTTCCTTTATGTCCTCAGTGGTCCCAATAATATTCAGATCATCTATGTGCACAAAAATAATGTAGAAACTCCATTATGATTTTCTAATGAATACACAGGGACAATCATCATTCTTGATGAATCCTTTTTATGCTAGAAATTCACTTAGCCTATTGTACCACATTCTATTAGATTGTTTTACCTATACAATGATCTTTGTAATTTAACACTATATATGTTACGTTTAATTTCTTCTAGAACTTGAATTGCTTCTGGGACTTTGATATAGATTTTGGAATCTAATGACCCATATAAATATGTAATCACCACAACCATTACGTGCATTTCTAGGTTCAAATTCATTACCATTGATTTTAGATTATTATTTCCCACAATGTTTATGTTAGGAAACCAAACTTTTCTAACACAAACATTGTGGGAAATAATAATCTAGTTTCCCAACATGAGTAACAATTGCACATTGGGTTCTTCATGAACTCCACTATTTTCTCATGCTGAGATATTCTGCCCGAATTTCTATTTTCTTAGATGTCTCTTACAAACTTTAGTTTGGGTATATGCAGCCATTGGCCTCCCTCTCTTTCTAACACAAGCAAGATGAGATTTGGAAGGAAACTTTGACCCCCCGTCATTCCATGAGCTGTTGGTGCTGTGCAAGTGGTCGCAGCTTGGCATGGTGTTGGAACCCTAGAAACCATGGAGGAGTTGGGCCACACCCCTTTCAATGACGGTTGTGGCTGCATGCCCTATCATACCCGATAGCACGAGTTCCTTAACAGCCACAACCGATTCATTGTGCTCCTACTTTGGGTGGCCGTTGTTGTCGAATGTGGGCATCTAATGGCTGTGTTCACATTGTCCATAAGTGGACGGGCCATATTTGTAATATGCCGGAACGGCGTGTGCCCTAGCTTAGGGGTATAAATACCAAGCTTGTATGGTCGTCCAAAGTTGGTTGCTCCAACTTCAGATAATAGCAGAGCTATTTCGTGCCTATCTATCTCTCTCTCTCTCTCTCTCTCTCTCGTGTCTTTGCCGCCACCACTGACCGCCTCAGATCTGAAACTTCCTCCTTCAGATCTGATCTTCTCCTTGTTCAGACTTACACCTTGACACCTCCACCATACTACTGGGAGGTAGTGCTTCGTTCCGCCTGACGGCCTTCTTACAACATTTGGTATCAGAGCACGGTTTCGTCCGCTGCAGACCGTCATTTGTTGCTACTACCTTCCTGCTGTATTCAACTCGACGTGGACGTCAAGAGCGTATAGTTTGGAGAGGATTCGAGACACTTACGACCATTCGTAGCTTTTGATCGGCGAGTAAAGACTTCAGTCTATTGAGAGTTTTCAGCGACGTCTTCTGCTGTTCGACATATCATCGTGTTTGCCTCGATGTCAGGGAGAGAACAGAAGATACGGAACTGGATTTGGAGTAACCCACAAGGAGTTACGACCGTTTTACTGCATTCTGTTGTAAAACACTCTATCGCGACCTAATGCGTATAGTATACGATTAGATCACAATTTCGACAGTCGTACTCTCTTTGACAGTGCTTCCTACGCACTTCGGGCAGAGCAAGTGGCTTGTGTCATAACCTTAAATGTTGTACAAGAGATTCGAACCCACAACCTCAACATCAAGACTCCAGACGGTGTCATAACCTTAAATGGTTTACAAGAGATTCAAA
>JBBBWG010015757.1:0-16504 GCA_037176905.1 Azolla pinnata
CTCTCTCTCTCTCTCTCTCTCTCTCTCTCTCTCTCTCTCTCTCTCTCTCTCTCTCTCTCTCTCTCTCTCTCTCCATCTCCGCTCTTCCACGCGTCCTATACGCACACACGCAGAAGAGATTTCACCGACGTGCGCAAAGCAAGAGCTTACCAGTGTGAGTCGAGACTTGGTGGAAGAAGAAGAAGTGGCGGAGGCGTTGGAGGCCTCTCGAGAAGGGTTGAGCAGGGACCACCGCTTGGATCGCAATCCGCAACACTGTCGGCTCAGACGGGGAGTCCGAGGCCACGCCATAGCTCGCGAGCTCTGCAGAGAGAGGACGGGGGAAAGAGAACGAAGGACAGTGAGCGAGCGTAGAAAGGAAGGACGCTAAACCTAGAGAGAGGAAAATGCAGAATTTCGGGGGAAAAGAAAAACAAAAACCTAGAGAGAGATTATTCCTAATTCCCCAAATGCCCTCCAACACAAAATCTTCTCCTCACAGAATTGCCCTTCAAAGTTCCAGCTAACAGCTCAATGTCACAACCAGAATCCACTTCATTCTGCTTCACCCAATTCATGTGGCCTTTGTGTTCTAGTAAGAAAATAAAATAAAATAACACTGCAGAATTGTTCTGGTGAATCGGAGCATTTCGAACGTTTCGAGCATGCTGCTGAAGCTCTTCTGCTGCGGAAACCGGCCCCTGCGTGAAGCTCTTAAAAAACCCTGGCTGTTGGTAGCAGAATCCCCCCCATGCCGATTCGCAGCACTGAGGAAGAGGCGATGTGCATGATGGAGATGGATGGAGCATGATGAGAGCCAACAAAACAGAACGGAAGGGAATCTCTAGTACGTATGTATGCATGCATGAAGAAAATCGAATCACTTGAGAGCGGACTGTGGATTCTAATGTGATCACGTACAACCGAATGTTGTTGTGGATTCTCATGTGATCGGGTACAACCAAAGTCGTTGTGTGGTATGCGCTGTCACAGTCATTTTGGAACGACGGATTGGCAGACTGTCTTTACGTAACAGTCTTATTCAAAGCGCCTCAGAAAATACGAGGCCCGATTGTTAGACATGCCATTGTCGTTGCGTCGATCTGTGTCTTTAAGATGTTGGTTGTGCAAGCTACGCCTTTTCTGTTACGATTGTGTCAGTGTTACCTCTACTGCGATCGTAATTCGGCTAAAATTGGAACAAAGACTTGGTTCTGTTCTCGTGGCAAATATACCAACCCCCTCGCTGGATAATTTTCCGCCTTCTATTACGTGGATTATCGAATGATAAGTTCACGATTATCGAATGATAAGTTGACCGATACACATCGTTTACAATATTTCTGGATGCAATGTCCTCCAAAATCTCCCCAAAAATCAAGGATATCTAGCGACCGAGCTTGAATTTGGATCATCAAAGTGCGACATGTTAGGGCTCCCCAAAAATATTTTCATAATTGATGCAATGCGGTTTTGCTTACGAATATGCCACATACTTTTGGTAATTTTACATATACATGGTGACTAAAATATCACATTCATTGTGTCCCGATTAAGATAAAATCCAACCATTCATTCTCCTTTCAGCAGCAAGCAATAAAATGCTATAACTTTTATGCACTATTTGATTTACTTGCCAATCAAGAATATGAATCCAAAAACTGTCTTCAAAATTAATTACTGTTCCAAATTGGACAAGGTTTGAGCAGTTCATCCAATCAATGACCACTCTTCTCCGAGATAAGAAGAATAAAAGAGAAAAACGGATCAAAATAACTTCAAGATGGGCCCCCACAGACATCAGACGACGGAAAACAAAAGTTTCTTTTAGCATGTACCTTGCCCACAGTATAATCAGCTTTTTACGACCAAAGACACAGAGAAAAGACATAGAAATACATCAATGATATATCACCAGGGGGGGAGGAGTGGATCGAGGGGTATAAACCCTAGAACCCATTGTTGACACCATAAAAGAAGCTAGTTCAATTGACTTACCCTATGGAAGAGATGAGATCAAAGGGTCCCGAGAGCTATGACGATTTGGATTTTGCAGGTTGAGAAGGATATCGCAAGGTACCAAACATCCAATCCATCCAGATGGTGTAGTGTCCATAGTTATGGCGATATGTGGTATGATGAATCGTATGATAACCTGCTCCCATTATCGGCCACACATTTCCATGAAGGCAATCATGTATGTTGGTTGTCCATATTGCCTCTACAAACAGTGAGAGCTCATGCGTGAAGAAATGGGTTGGCACCACAAAGATGAATATCACATGCGGACATGCTTGCAGTATCCCATCGATCGGATGAAATGCCAATCCTGCAGATCATGAAAAGAAAAGAATGGATCCATTACCTCTGAATTGTGAGAGGGCCAGGACTTTGCTAATTAGCTTCAAAAACGTTGTATAATTGAGGCCATCAGATTATATTCTGATAAATAGAAAGAAAAACTGCTACCTTCGTGTGATATAGAATAAATTCCAGATATGGTTATTAGCTACATGATTTGAAGGAGTTGATAAACTAGCTAATTAGCAGACTTAACTTTCACATTCCAAGGACTGAATGCAATTTAAAAATTTTAAATTAACGTACATTTAAGCGAAAATTAGCGAATTTATGTTATATACATCGCAAGTTGTGGAGGGAAAATTGATCATCAGTTGACCAATGAACGTTGGACTTCATCAGAGGAAAAGCTATTGAAATAACATTAAAATAAAAACCTTTGAATATCTATCTATCTATCTACTTATCTATCTAGACATTTCCAGCTAGAACTTCAACTACACAACACAGGTTTTTTGTTCAGAACCGGACAAAACAACAAAAAATACCCCAACCTTTCTTCTATATATTCTGCAAAATCCCAGGTTTTGTCACCCGAAGCAATCTCATAAGTACTATATATAATTCCAACCTCCAAGTTTTTTTTATAAAGGCAGAAAGCTTTCCGACCAGAAACAAATAATAGCATATAATACCTGCGAATGGTGAGAGTGTATTCTCTTTGTTGTAGATGTGGTGAGTTGCATGTAGCCATTTGTACAAAGGCTTACAGTCATGTAGGATCCTATGCATCCAATAGATCCCAAACTCAACTAGCACCAGATACATGACCGTGAGAATGATATACCTAGCAATGCCCACCTCCGATATGCTTGAATAGCATCTTGTCCAACCTTTCTCGATCATGTACTCTGAAAGCGTGGGCAAGGACACATACATGGGCATGGCTCTCATACATACACTGATTTGTAACAACATGGCTTCTGTGGATGGCATATTTTTACCTGATAAACAGATTAGAAACCGACAAGGAACATGTAGGATTCAGCCCAAAAGCAATGATTCCAGCATACGACACTTTAGATTATTGAGTTGATTATATGATGATCTACTAGCCATTCACATAGATAGCCTAGGTATAATTATATAGAAAACATAACATCATTAAAACTTGCATCATCATTGACTGTGGAGGGTGATGGAACTAGGTGTGCGTGTGGGTGTGCGTGTGTGTGATATAGCCCACAAAAGTTACACCGAATCTCCTGTTCCTACTGCCTATGAGATGATCATGATGGCCACAAAATGTAAGTTTGCGCATATACTGACCATAGATGCATATACAATGACATGTTCTCCATCGATGCCGTTGTGATGGCAATGGTGTTGGAGAATGACCAAGGAGAAAACTTGTGCATACCCATAGAGAACAAACGCATATGCCTATAGATGATTATTTACACATGCATCGATGCCCACATGATGTACGCACATATATCCACAGCCTCATTTTCTAACCCATGGCAACACCATATCCATCATCACCATATATCTATATAGTATGAATATAGATCCCTATTTTTCCGATTCATATACAGTATATAATATGCTCACATACTACCTGCATAAAGAGCCCTCTTCCCCATCCGTATACAAGATATCCACAGGTTATATCTGTGTGATGAGACTCATCTTCCCATTCACAAATGATATGTGGGTATGCAGTAATATTGAGATACCCATCCATCCCATACAGATACAATATGCCCAGTATTGTATCAATGTAGGTAGACCCACAATCAAACTACCCATCATGGATGACATGATCATATCTACCAACCAACAACAAATAAAAAAAGGGCTCATTTTCTTTCGTTTTTAGTTCTGTTATCGGCTCTACCTTCGGGGAAGTAGACATCCCTTTTCAAATGATAGATGAAGAAGCACCAGAGGCCGCCAGATGCAAAATAGAGGAGGAGTCCAGCAATGTAATTCCGGAGCCACGTCTGGGCAGCATGAGGGATGGTGGATCTCAGACCATCCGGCAGGAGGGGTCCAAGGACGATGTCATTATACCAGGACGTCTCTTCCACGAATTTGGAAAGCCTGGCGGAATGGGAAGACGAGGGCGAGGACGAGGACGGCGGTGGTGTCAGCAATTTGGTGGAGTTGATCTCCCTTTCTTGTTCCACGGTCACAGAGGATGATGATGATGATGATGATGATGATGATGAAGATGCGGTGCCGGCGGTGGAGCAGAGAAGCAAGCAAAGGAAGATGGAAAGGGGGAGGTACGCCATGGGGGGGATTGCACGAAGAATCGGAAGTCTCTGCAGGCAGACCAGAAATAACTGAAGAAAGAAGGAGAAGAAGAAGGAAGGAAGAAGATGAAGAAGGAAGGAAGAAGATGAAGAAGAAGAAGAAGAAGAAGAAGAAAGAGAAGAGAAGAGAAGAGAAGAAGAAGAAGAGGAACTTGAGGCCAGCAAAAATATATTGTTTTGTGCTTGTGTTTTTCCAGATTATTTTGTGCCTTTCCAGATTGTATTGTGGGGTAGAATTCTGCATTGTATATTGCAAAATCAAACTGGCAACAGTGTAATGAAGCAAATATTCAGCTATTTTTGCAATTAGTAACCGATACAATTAGCATTATAATCTCGATTCTATTGCTTATAATGGGTCGAAAGAGACTTGGAGTTCCAAACCCTTGGATTAAAGAATTATTTTATAGCTTATGTTTGTTAGTGGGGCAAAGAGCAGTCGATCCGATGTGATTCCCGGATCGGAAAATACACAAATCTGAAGAAGTGCGAAAGCTGCTCCTAGAAATTCCCCTCGGCGCATCTCGGTCTCCGCTGGGTTGACACTTTTCCGGGTGCGATTTCTGAGGCCTCGCGAGCTCCAGCAGCATCTACCGCCTGTTCTGCGCTTCATCGAGCAGAAGTGCGCCGTGGAATGGAGACCCAACAGCGCTAGATACAGAGCTGATGGGTAGGTAGTAGTACATACATTGACCACGATCTGGGCTCGAATCGGGTTTTACGGCATCCGTCTGCTCGCATTTTATCGACGATCGCACAATAAAAATGATCAACGCGCAAACGCTGGTGGTGGTACCACGCAATCAGCACAGCTTGCGAGTAAATATTCGGGCGCCTTAACGACCAGCAGTCGGGTCGATGTCAGTGGTACCCACCGCGGCGCACTTTTGATGAGCAGTTTGCGAAATGCCATGAACCGCAGGTTGAGCAAGCAAAAACCCACCATCAATCAACCCCATACTTCTGGAAAATGCCTCGACGGAGCACTTTGTCGCCATCCCATCTCGATCTTTTATCAATCTTACGGAAACCATCTTATTTTGGATCGGATTTGCATGCTCTCTTTTAATTTCGATTCGAGAAGAAAAGGTCATGATCGAAGGAAGCGATGTTTTGGCTTGTCACTATTCATTTGTGGTCCACTGCAAACAGTGCCCGCATTCCAGATTTCCTTAGAAACAACGCCATCTTCTGAAATGAAGAATTCCACATTTTTCAATCCACATTCGTAGTTGCTTGGAACGCCCTGTGCAGATGATTCCTTCGAGCAAAACATACGCTCGTAATTGGATCGAGCATCGAATAATGCAAAACGATGGAAAGACAGTCGATCGTACCAGGATCGATCGAGGTTTTTCCATGAAACATACGTGATGCTCGATTTCTCGAGCATCTGAAAGGTTTTCGTGGCTCAACAGCCATGCATTTCGATGAACGCTTTCTTGACGTGTACATACATTATTCGCCTCTCAGAAAAGCAGGGAGAAACATGCGGTTGCTTTTGCAGATGAATCCATCCATGGTTTCATCATCAGTGGCCAAGTTGCGATGAAGCCACAGACAAGAAGCTGTGTATATACGGCATTCATAAAGATTGTCGTGCGATGACACAAATGCTCGATCCAAATCTCTACAGCTCCATACCGATGTCGAGATGTTCAATAAAAAAGGCAGTTTTTGCTAGTAGCATTGCAGATTGAAGCACCACAGCTTTCGACTGCCCCAAAACTCTATTTTTCGTAATAGGCGATTTTTCAAGGGCTCCAAAATCGATGATCACGAACGAAAACCCAATCGGATCCTCCAACAAAATCCATCAATTGACGAATGAATCCCTCGGTATGCATGCACAAATACGATGCCTCGTAAATCAGAACTAACCTTTGACCTTGAGCACTTTGGCCAGATGCATGTTCGACGGATCGTTTTCTTGTTCCGCGCTTATTTTCTGTAGTACTTAGGGGCCACTGCATTTCCCTGTTCCAAATGGTGTTTCATCGGCTTCCGAACTTGGTGCAAGAAATGCATAGGTTCTTTTTGGGGGATGAGAGGTATCAAACCACAAGGCCTTCTTCTTCTTTCCCTTCTCGTGTTGCGAAATAAGTGTTGTAAAGCAAAAGACAGGCTGCCTCGTTCTCGGGCTCCAGCTCCATGGAAGCTCCGGTGGCCTCCTCGCCTTTCGTAACATCGCCATGGATGCGACAAGCACCGAGCAAGGACCTCCATGCATTGGCAAGGGGCTGGCATGGCATTCGATCTACATAAGCAAGAGCTCTACCCATCTGCCCAGCTCGCCCCAACATATCGATCATACAGACATGGTGCTCTTGAGCACCGGAGATATCGGCACAAAGACGGATCCTTCCATACATCTCGCCGAGGAACCAGAATCCTTCGTCCACAAGGCCCGCATGATCGCATGCAGAGATGACCCCAACCGACGCAACGATCGGCGGCTTCGCGCCGCAGTTCCCAAACCGCGACATGAAAAGCTCTATGGCCTCGACGCCGTGCCCGCTCTGCGCATAGCAGGAGATCATCGAGTTCCACGACATGCGATCGTCACCGCCATCGCCATCGCCATCGTCGTGTTGCGCTCTCTTGAACGCTGCAAAGCAGGACTCGACGTCGCCCGACTTCCCATACATGTCGATAGCAGCATTCTCCGCATCGTGTAGACCGGCTCTCGTCGCGAGCGAATGGATGCTGAGGCCATGCGCTAAGCTTCCGAGGCTCGCGCATGCGCTCAGGGCACACATCACGGTGACGTGATCGATCGCATGGATGCCCGTTCCGAGCATCCTCAGGAAGCACTCCAAACTGTCCTCCGGATGCCCCCAAGAAGCATAGGCCGAGATCATCGCATTCCAAGAGACGGTGTCCTGCATCGGCATCCCCTCGAACACCGCCTCGGCATCTTCCAAGCTACCACATTTCGCATACGTATCGATCAGCGCATTCCCCGGAAGTACTCCCAGCTCGAACCCAGCATGTAACGCATACGAATGGAGCGATCTCCCGCGATCCAGATCTCCCGTTGCCGAGCATGCCCCCAGCATCGTCACTACGGTTACGGTATCTGGCATCACACCTTCCGGAATCATGAAATCGGTCATCAGATGCGATGCGTAGCTCGCGTTGCCGTGCCTGACATGGCCTGCGATGATGACATTCCATGATGCCCGGCTCCGTATGGGCATCGAACCGAACACCCACATGGCATCCTCCATGCCACATCCATGCCTCGCATACAGGTTCGCGATCGTGGTCCATAGAAATACATTATGCTTCAGCCCGATCTTGATGATGTGGTTGTGTATGATTCTTCCTTCATTGAGGGCATCAAGATCACCTCCATTATCAACATCATCATCCTTCACTCTCTCCTTCTTCTTCTCCTTCTTCTTCTTCTTCTTCTTTGCAGAACAGCCCTGTAAGAGGCATATGTACGTGTATGCATCTGATGCTAAGGGAGAAGTCGCACCCATCATCGTCTGTAAGACCTTGTTCATGTCCTTGGGCTCAACATCAGTAGGGTCAGAGCATGGGCATCTGAATGCAAAAGACGAACAAGAACTCCTTGCCATGACATATACAGCATGAAGCCCAGTTCATTTGGGCAGTTCTCAAACCTTTTTAACCTGAAAAACATCAATAGGGTGAGAGCATGGGCATCTTCTGAATGCAAAAGCTCTCCTTGCCCATGAGAAGCCTAGTCCATTTAGGCAGTTCTCAAATCTTTTAACCAGATAAACATCAATAGGGTGAGAGCACGGTGCATCTTTTTGAATGCAACAGCTGAACAGGAACACCTTGCCATGAGAAGCGTAGCCTATTTGGGCAGTTCTCAAATCTTTTAACCTGATAAACATCAATACGGTGACAGCATGGGGCAATCCTTCTGAATGCAAAACAAGAACTCTTTGCCATGAGATGTACAGTTTGAAGAATCCATCCTTTGGGCAGTTCTCAAAACCTTTTAAACCAGATAAACATCATGAAGAAGGTGAGAGCATGGGCATCCTTCTGAATAGAAAAGCTGAACAGGAACTCCTTGCAATGAGAAGCCCAATGCATTTGGGCAGTTCTAAAAATCTTTTAACCTGAAATGCCTCGAGAGGGTGAGAGCATGGCACAGCCTTGTGATTGCAAAAGCTGAATAGGAACTCCTTGCCATGAATGAGAAGCCTACTCCATTTGGGCAATTCTCAAATGTTTTAACCTCATAAAACTTAAAATAGGGTGATGAGACTTGAGAAGCTCAACAAAGAGCCCCATGCAATGAGCTTATACAGTTACAATGATGCCTAGTTCCACTGAAAACAATATCCTCATGTTGCCGATCCAGTTCGTAACACCGATAGAAAGAGATCAATTTTGCAAAGGTAATTTGCTCGAGTTCGGCTAAAAGACCTGCTTGTTTAGGGCCTTGATTCTGAAGATTTTACTTCTATCCGGATCCCATAGGTGATGCCTAAAACCTCTAGTGCAGTTTCACGAGCAGGAATTTATTTCCATTTAGCCTATGCTCTAGTTGGATATTGGAAATCTATTTGGCATTGGCCTAAAGAGCATGATCAGAAGGCCAATATGTTCAACATTAGCTACAATTATTTCTTGAATCATTTGATTCGCCTGTTTAACACCATGATTCTGCTCTCGACTGTAAGTGGTTGATGAGGCGAGTTTTTTGGGACACGTGTTCTCTCGTGTTATCCTAACTTGAACTTTTTAGTGTATGTAGGTGACCCAAAATTTGGCTTTTCACTGTAGCGAACCGTTCTCGGAGGCAACAGAACAATAGACTCATTATTTTGATCATTCACCGCATTTGGCGTAAGGGGGAATTCTATCAATGCCAAAACCGATCGAAAGGGGCTATTTTTGTTAGCGGGAGAATTTGGAGAGATTGCACGAAATTTAAAAGCTCTTCAAAGTAACTATTTCTGTGCGCGAGAGTTCGGATCACATTATGGACACATGATACATTCGATGTGATGATGTTGCGGAGGGGCATGCAAATGAACGAGAGAGATAGGAGCTTTCAGATTCATTCAGAACTGGTGAATGTAGCCATGCAAATGATAGATATGGCGATCTGTACATTGGATAGGGTTGACAATACTGCTTGACATCTTGACTTTGATTCCATTGGTTAGAGGAAGAAAATGATGTATATCATTGAGGATGGCCATCAATATGCAACACATGGTTCTACTTGAAACAATACAAAACATATTACATCCGAAAGCCATGCTCGGAAGCTGTAGCTTATGCTCAAAGGCCAGATCCCCACCCACATCAGAGATTTTCAAGCATTTTGGGCGGCTTAGGATAAGCTTACAATTTGTACAAGTATTTCGAAGGATAGCCAAATCCAGTGAATCGATGCTAGTTTGAAGTCCTCTTTTGATTCACATGCCTTGATGATTGTCGACATATTTCTCACAATTTAAAGCCAAATGACAGAAAGGGCTTGATCGATCAGCGAAAGAAGGAACATCCATACAACCGCTCTTCTTCTTCATGATTCAATGGAAAAAGAGCTATTTGCCAACATTATTGAGTGCGGCCTTTAATGCAATCGACGGAAAAATTGCAGAAAGCATTGAAATGGAGGCAGGCCACCATTGAAATTGGTCTATTTTTGCCTTTTTGTGATGATTTTTCTAGCGTTGAAAAAAATCAGGCATGATGCCAAGTTAGTTGACTGACTGACGCAACTGACGAACATCTGATTGTGTGTGTGTGTGTGTGTATGTGTGTGTGTATCTATATATAGAGAAACTCCCTAGTATGAGCCGACAACGTGTCTAGAGAGCTGCAAAGTTCCTTTTTCTCGAATTTTGGTCATGGTGCATACCCAGCTGACTGAGATGAATAGCTGTTGAAATTTGGAGACGGAGAATTGATCCAAATCTCCACCTATCCGCTTATCCATCAATCTAGCTTATACGCCTAGTTTACAGTTCGATCAGTCGATCGGTGTATCGAATTGATTTGGTCATCGGTAGATCAATCGATCGGTGTATTAAAATCGATCTGCTTATCGATCTCGATCGATTGACCAGTGTAACGATTCGATCGGTCGATCGATCCTCCTACCTATTTATCTTTTCAATTTACACAAAATCATCATCAATCTGATTGAACAATCAGACCCTTTTAGAACAAAACAATGAAAATGAAAATCTCTTCCTTCTTCTTCTTCTTCTTCTTCTTCTTCTTCTTCATCAGCAGTTCATCAGCTGCGCAGAGGAAGATCCTCCAACAGCAGCAGAAGGCTGCGGGAGTCAATCTCGGAGGCTGGCTCGTCATCGAGCAATGGATGCGACCCTCCATCTGGGACGGCATCCCCGACCACGACCTTCTCGTAAGCCTTCTTCCTTCCTCATTCGTGCAGTTCCCAGCTCAGGGTTTTCGCCTCCCAAAGTGCCCACTTCTAGATACATTGGCTTTCTGGTCTTACAATCTCCAGCTCGATGATCCTGGGTTCGTTCATAATGCCATTTCAATCTTCGATTCTTGGCATGCTCTGTCGTCGTCGTCGTCGTCATTCCTTTGCTCGTTCCCGAGAACTAGAGTTTCTTCTCTTCGATGCTTGCTTTTTAGGGTTTTTCATCTTGCCTCTTTGTGGGCTCGTAAGGCTTCGTCATTGCTGCCCTTTTTTTGTTGTGAGACTTTCACATCGAAAAACTGTTCATTTTGATGTTTCCAAGGTTTCTCTTCCTGATGCTTTTGTTCATAGGGTTCCTAAGAAAAGCTCATTTGTTTAGGGCCATGAAGTTTCTTCTTGTACAACCTGATTATTTTTAATGTGAGGGATCGAAATTCTGAAACCCCAGGTGTGTGCTCACTACTGCTTAGGTTGTTTATCTTTGAGCATCAAAATCTATTGTCTGTTTAATTTTTAACTGTCTCATTCATTAAAAGGCTGTCCCCTATTCAGGGTTTCAAGACTTGTATGTTTAGGGTTTTAGCTTCCTTTATTCAAAGAAAGGCAATCGCATGTTTGCCTTGTTCAGTTAAAGGAAGTTGCGTGTTCAGGGTTTCAAGGACTAGGCCATCATTGTTTCTAGGGCTTTCTTCTCGTTAATTTTTCTCCTCTAGTAGGTATAGGATCTCATTTTGGTAGTATTCCGGCCATCATCATTTTCTAGGACTAGGGTTTTGTTCAGCCACCAAAAAATTACGATTGTGTATCTTCTGCCAAGATTCCATGTTAACGTTGGATCTGTTCATTGTGTGCTGAAAGGATGGATCTCAAATTCAACTAAAGTCTACGACGCTCCAAAAATATGCGTGTGCAGAAGGTGGAGGAGGACAGAATGTGGTCGTTAACCGGGATTCTGCATCCGGATGGGAGACATTCAAGGTATGTAACACTGGAGAAAAGGCCTTTTTGACGATCATTTTTTTATTCGTGTTTGATGTTTTTATTCCTCTTTATCGTATTGAAAGCATTTTTTTTTCTCCTCTTCCCTTGTGCATGGTGGCCCTGCTCATCTGACCTGATGAGCCTGTGGTCAAAACTCAGTCTTTATCGTCTGTGTCTTTTTTATGATAGATATGGCGATCTTCTGATGGTGTCTACAGCCTCCGCGTGTTCAACAATCAGTTTGTGACTGTTCCTCCTTCGAGTGTGAATGTGGCAGCAACTGCATCAACACCAGGTGAATCTGAGAGGTTCACTTTCATAAGAAACCCGAGCAACAACAGAGTGCATATTCAAGCTTACAATGGAAACTATTTACAGGTGAGAATTGCTGCATTTTAGTTAACATACATATACATACACACATAATGCATTTCCTTATTAGACCTTTCATAATTATTGGCATATTTAATCAGTACACTAATATCGTTAGTGAATATCCTCCTTTGATGGAATTTAAGCCCTTCTTTTGATATAATTGGTAGCCATAATTGGATCTGAAAGGTTTATTTGAGGCATAAAAAGGCGATCGCTGATCTTTGCAGGCCAAGGATGCCTCTCAGCTGACAGCTGATTTTATAGCATCATCACCAGATGATATCGGGTGGGATGATAATCCAGCAACATTTGAAATGACAATCAATGTCCCATCTCCTTATCATGGAGAGTATCAACTGGCCAATGGGTGGGGACCGGAGCAAGCCCCTAATGTTTTCAAACAGCATTGGGAATCTTTCATTACTGAATCAGACTTCCAGTACTTGAGTCAGATTGGTATTAATACAGTCCGTATTCCTGTCGGGTATTGGATTGCTAGCGACCCTAACCCACCCAAACCTTTTGTTGCCGGATCTCTTCAAGTGTTAGACAATGCATTCGACTGGGCAGAGTAAGTGAAAACCAAAAAGCTGTGATCGGGATCACTGATGATGATCCCTATGGTAGGGCATTGCTTCAAAATATGGGTTTGAATGAGATTGGGAAAGGGGGAAGAAGATTTGTGATGGAGTAGGAGGGGTGAAAATGTTGATTTTGGTTTGATTATTATTATTTTTGTTTTCAGGAAGAACAACATTAAGGTGCTTATAGACCTTCATGCGGTGCCAGGGTCACAGAATGGCCAAGAACACAGTGCCACCATTGATGGTGTTGCAGAATGGGCTACAGGGAAGGACATAGATGGGACGAGCTATATCGATCTCTCTCTCAAGACAATTGAGTTTCTAGCAGAGAGGTCTGTTGGACACTGTTATGTGTTCCTTTTGGTTTATTATAATAATGTTCATGGTCTATGCATCTCTTTAGCATGCCGCTACTTTTCAAAATTTACAGAATATAACAATAAGGATGGTGAATATCATCAAAAACTTAAGAATATAGATTCTTTTGCAATACCTTGCTAGTGAACTTTTGCCCTTTTTTCTAAAACAACACATGGGAGTTGTTTTTCTCTAGGAAACAGAGTTGCCAAGTGCCGGTACAGATCAACTATTTTCAAACCATGATTTTTGACCATAAAAAGGCGGACAAAGTGCTTTGCCAAGTAATGATACTTGCTTTGACATTCTTTACATGTTACTGTTTTCGCAGGTATAGTGGAAGGCCTGGGCTGTATGGCATCGAGCTACTGAATGAGCCCCAATCAAGTGACGTTCCGCTCGATATTCTCAAGGATTACTACAGGCGTGGGTATGATATTGTACGCAAATATAGCGCCAGCACTTATGTTGTGATGTGTCAGCGTTTGGGAGCAGGAACAAGTGCGGACGAGTTTGTTGACCTAGGCACGGAATTCACTAATGCTATTCTAGACCTTCACTATTACAATGCGTTTGGATCGTACTTTGAACAACTGTCAGTGCAAGGGAACATCGATTATGTCCGACAACAGAGGCGAAAGGAGATTGAGAGCTTGAACCAGAATGGCAATGGCCTCTTGACATTCGTTGGTATGTGAATGTGCGTATGTCTATTATATGTATATGTTCACACGCACATATATATATATATGTATATATGTATATACTCCAAATGTGCAAATGTGTGGCATGCATAGATCTAGAGAGTGTATACACATGCATAACGTATATATTGATAGAAGTCATATGGTTATATGTATGTTCCAATGAAATATCCATACTCAGCGTGCTAAATCATTTAGTTGAACATCTTTGCTTTGTGTTATGAAATTTAGGTGAATGGTCAAATGCATGGGCACGTAAAGGGGGCAGTAAATCCGATTACCAACAATTCGGGCAAGCTCAATTGGAGGTCTATGGAGAGGCAACTGCCGGATGGACTTTTTGGAACTACAAGATCGACAGAGAGGGCTTCATGGACTGGGATTTCGCTAGAAGCTACCAACAACAGTATCTCCTTAAACCGAGTAATGGTTGGAATGCATGATGGAAGAAGCCGTCGATAAAGGTCCATCTCCCAGAAACTCTGCAATTTGTTTTTTGTGGTTTCAGCTCTCAATATTGTTGTATGTTATATATGGCCATCCTTTTCCATTAGCCAAGAGTCAAAGCATCACCTCCTTATGAGGAGAATAAATTAGTTGAAATGCCATTTCACTAATGTGTGTATCATAGACCATCAATGTATGCTCAAATAAAACATGCAAACATGAAGCCAAAGTTTATTAAGGAAATGATGCCCTTAATTTATGCTGTTTCATTACATGAATTTGTGCTAACACATTATTTGTCGTCAACTTTGCCTTTCGGCATTGCATTTTGTGTCCCAAATGTCATGGCCTCTCAAGACAATCTTTATTGCAAACATTAGAACGCAATAACGGTACAAGATGACGAAGATTAGAAGAGAGTGTGATTTGATAGATTAGGTCAGGCATCGACCATGGCATGCATGGATTTTGTTTAACAGATGACTCGGAGTTTTCATATTATGTTGTGATTACAACTTTAGACAAATCTTGCAATTTTATCGATTTGGAAGCTTCGACTTGTAATCGTTCCGACTATCTTTCCTCTTCTTCGATCACTTTGCAACACAAGTCAAGTCCCATCTAATTGCCAACAATAACCACTTCTTCATTTGGAGACCACTTCATTAGTAAGTCTGGCAATGCAAGTTGTGTTCTAGAAAACCAATATAAAAGATATTGGTGTCGTAAAATATGTTTTACTGGAATAACTTTTTCCTACCTCTTATTATCACATGATTATAAAAACACCCCCAACTACTAATATCAAGAGTTAATTAGATGACAAAGAAAGAGAAACTCACAAGTTCTGAAGCATATAAGGTCGAAGAGCATGGGCATCTTTTGAATGCGTTTTCGGCGAGCAGGAGTCTAGAGTTTCCATCTAGTCGATGAACGAGTTGTATCTTGAAGTGCTGATGATGCAAAACACTTTCATTGAGCTGACTAGAGAGCATGATCATAGATAAAACCCACCATGTTCAGCATTAGCAGCACTTCTTTCTTGAAACAATCTGAAACACATTACGCCCAAAGGCCACTCGCTTGTGCTTGAAGGCCAGATCCCACATTAGATTTTTGGGCTTTTTTGGGTGTTTTGGATAGGCTTAAAATTTGTATAGTATTTTGATAGACGACCGAATCTGCTTGACCGACGATACTTTGAAGAATGCCTTCATGATCGTCACCAGATTTCTCATGATATCAAGCATGCGACTCGATCGATCGGCGAAAAGAGGAGCATATAAACCACCTTTCTTCAAAAGCATTCTTGACTCAATCGATCGATCGGTCGGCGAAAAGAGGAGCATATAAACCACCTTTCTTCAGAAGCATTCTTGACTGCGGCCTCTTTAAAGGCGGTTGCCAGGAAAAACAACGGGAAGTCTCTACCTAGCGGAAAGCGTTTGAACGGAGGCCGACCACCGTTGAAAGTGGTCGATGTTGTCGTTTTCTGATGTTTTTCCACTGTTGAAAAGAGCAGAGAAGGATGGGTTGTTGACAAACAGACGCAACCGAGGATCATCTGATTGTGTATGTATGTGTGTGTGCATATCTATACACACACACACACACACACACACACACACACACACACACACACACACACACACACACACACACACGCCAATAGTGTGCTTAGAGAGTTGCAGAGTTCATCTTCTCGATCTCCTGCTCATGATGCATAGCCAGCCGATAGAGACGAAGCTAGGCAACTGCTGAAAAATCTGCAGTTTCCCCACCTGTTTGCTTATTCGTTGATCTGCTTATACACCTAACTTTTCGATCAATCGATCGATCGAACGGTGCATCGAATCGATCCATTTTCCTACCGATCTATCTCTCAATTCACCTGTCTATCACAAAATTATCATCAATTTGATTGAAAAATCAGACCCTTTTTAGAGCAAAACAATGAACATGAAAATGTCCTCCATCTTCTTTTTTTTTTTTTTTCGTAAATGGATATTTGTATTAAAATAACATGACAATACAAAAAAACCTTGCTATAAAGAATGC